>CM043119.1:27101690-27244190 GCA_023701765.1 Hylyphantes graminicola
TGGCAAAAACAAAAATGCTTTAGATACAATTCTAATTATAAAATCTTAATCTAACAAAATCCATAATCACTGACATTAAAGCTTATAAAATTAATCAAAGCTCTATTCCTCTAAATGCAGCATACCAACATATACACTTAGATTTTAAGATGATTTTTATGTAACACGTGAATAGATAAACCATCACAGCTGTGTATTCTAACTAAAGAATAGTTAAAATATTTGTAAATCAGATTCCAGTGATACCCACTGAAAGCTAAAACTTACTGGAATTTGTTCATTTTATAACTATGCTCCAACATATATAAAAAAAAGAAAATAACAAAATAACAATAAAACAAATTTTAATTTAGGATATAATAACAGGCCACATTTTTTGTTGAAAATGACCAGCCCTTGCAAAAAGGTATTAGGTTCACCTTTACTGTACCGTAACCATTGGCGCGATTTTCCGATTTGGCGATAAATAGTTTTTGGTGGCAACCTGTCTGACCTGACCGAAACGCATAATGGTTAGATAGGGTTGCCGGAAAACGTCATCGTTGTGAAGAGAGCATGACGTCGAAAGTCGCCAGAATACGGACTTCTGGCGCGATTTCGGAAAGTTCGCCAATGGTTACCGTACAGTAAATTTCTACCAGGTATTATTGCCATCGACGCATCGCATTAATTTCATATAATATTTGACTTCAATTTTATACTCATTGCACATTAAATAAATTATATTATTGGCTTATTTACATACTACATGATGAAAGATTGTGAAAATTTAAGCTCCAGATTGTAACTAAACAAAGTAAACGTATTGAACGTTTCACAAAAAGCTGTGTAATCTTCCACATATAATAAGCACATGCGCAATCATAAATGTTTTGAAACAAAAATAATGGCGGATTTTATATCAACCCGGCGCCGGCGGCTTTGAGTAGTGTTTTAGGCGAGTTTCTTGTTATCTAAGGTTTTCAACATAACTTTACGACTAACTATGACTTCGAAACAAAAAAAGTTACTAAAAACCACAAAATAGTATTACAAACATTTACTTATGTGTTAAATGTTAATGTATTATAGTAAAAGCAATACAATTTAATCCTCCGTAAATTTGGAGGTAGCTTTGAGACAACGTGGTTTTAACTCCGTTTTAAGTGGTGTAGCTTCTTAACCATATTTGTGGTTTTACGTCCCTGGCTTACGTTATTTTCGCCCTTACGTTACTTTTATTTATTTTTCATTAAAATAACTGCTTATTTAAGTAATTAAATTTCTAACTAATGTTTTTACTTAGCAAAATGTAATCATTTATTAGCAAAATGTAAATAGAAAGCGTTGTTTGATTCATTTTTTAGGTATTATTTTAAAATTTTTTATTTAATTTAAGGTGTCCGGCTACGTTGAAATCTTTTTTGTGATGTGAGGTTGCTCAAATTTAGTGCCAATTATTACTTTATATTGCAACGTTACTCAGTAGTATCGGAAATAGTAGCATTACGCATGACATATTCGTTAAATACAAAATTCCTTTTACAAAAAAGTAATAAGGAATCGTATTTTTTAAAATTATTTTATTGAATATTACTACCTTTAAACTTGAAATTTCATTTTCGAAAATATGATTTAGATATTTATTTTGAAAAATGAACTATATTTACAGGGTTTCCCATAATGGAGTACCAGTTTTTAAAACTTAATATAAAAAAAGAAATGGATATAGATATATGTCAATATCCCTATCATTTTTTTTTTCGATTAACTTTTAAAAACGGGTACTCCATTTTGGAACGGCCCGTGCAGCCAAAAATGTCCGAACTGGCCCCGTATAAGGGAGAGCACGTTAAATATCCTTCAAAGTCCTAACGCTGCGTACGATGTCGCCCTTAATGGTTGCGTTGGGTGCCTATTCAGGTGTTGGCTCGTCACCTGACTGTGGTTCTAAAATACGACGCCCGTCGCCAATAGCCCTCGTGTAGCTCTAGTGCGACGATAATTCAAACCGAACCTAACCATTTTGGAACACCCTGTAGAAATACTATACACTAATAATAAATATCACACAAAACTTTATTTAACAAAATATACAAACTGATTTTCTTATTTTATACCAACTTAAATTTTTTTATTTTGTGTATTTGCATTTAAAGATGATTTACAGATTCGTTACAGTTCGATTCTGATACCCATTCACATGAGCGTGTTTCTTCATTACAAATATGTCCGTCTTGACAACCCATAGGGTGATATTTAACTCCTCTGTAATACACTAAGCATATTCTCTCTGTAAAAAACGGCAAAACTAACGAAATCATATAAACGGTAACCCAAAATGGACTACCTGTTTTTAAAAATTGATAAAAAAAGAAATGGATAGGGGTGTTAACACAATTCTTGCAGAAAAAGAATGAATCATATCTGGAATTTGATATGGAACACTTTATTATTTTAGTTATGTTTATTACGTTATTATGTTATTACGCTTTATTATGTCCAATTTAATTAACAGATGGCGCTGTAAAAGTATGTGTTACCTGTGTGAAAGAACTAGAACTACATTTCTGACTACGTGTTCTCGCCTATTCGGTGTATTGTATATACATGTCTCGTTCTTTCATGCAGCCAACACACGCTATTGCAGAGCCATCTGACGGTTAAATTGAACACAATAATTGTAATAACACAACAACGTAACAAACATAAGTAACATAATAAAGTGTTCCATATCAAATCCAGACATGACTCATTCATTTTCTGCTAGAATTGTGTTAATATCTCTCTCCATTTCTTTTTTTTTATGAATTTTTAAAAACATTGAGTCAATTTTGGGACACACTGTAGTTTTCCTTTGAATATGTTATGATATATGTAATTAGTACGAAATGTATTTTAAAAAATTAATTTTTACTCTAAGGATGTATTTTCGAAAAATATACTGAAAGGACAGTAAAGAGTGATAATAAATTAATTCATATCAATAATGTGTCTTTATCTTAATTAAAAATGAGAAAATGCAAATTATTAAAAGAAGTTTAATATTTTTTAAGAATAACTTACTGAAATATAAGAAAAATAGTTCGGAGGTGCATAATCAAACAATTAGATTTGTTACAGAAACTGTCATTTAAAACTGCTTCCACACAAAATTCATGAGTCTAAAAAAAGAGCAAACACAGAATATATTTCTATAATATGCATTTGAATGTCGAAACTAAACAAATTATTTATCCTCGAAAATTTAATAGTTGTTACATATTGTTTGCTTAATGTATGTGTATTTAAAGGGTGTCCCGAAACGGACTACGTGTTTTTAAAAATTAATAACAAAAGTAGATAGAGATACAGTTAACTCCCGATTATCCGCGTGTTTGGGTGGCGCGGCCTCCGCGGATAATCCGCAAAAGTAAAGAAAATCTAATGAAATAATAGAAAAATAGTTAAGAAATAAAATAGGTATCACAAATTTTAATAAAGCTGCATTATATGCTCTTCTGCTGGCTGTCATAGTTTTTCTTTTAGTCAAAGAGGTCGAACCGTCGGATGTGGATGCAAATTGTTAGGATTAATATTTTTGCTTCAAAATGTCTCCCACTGTTCTCCTCTGCTATACTGCAAACGCATTTGCTTTTTAGTTTATCTTTCAAGTTAATTACTTAGGGTCTAACTACTTCCAGAGTAATAGAAAATAAAATGTTTAAATGCTTTGGTATATCCTTTTTTTTTGCGTCTAACAAAAAATGTTAAGTTATGTACATAATCAATTTACATTATAAACTCAAATATTGATAATTAAAATTGCTCCATCCTTATGTTCAAACTCTGTAAAAATTTAAACCTTAGAGAGTTGCAGAGCACAATAGAAGGAAGCTTCAAGATTTCCTCGATTTTACGGTATTTTGAGACGATTTTATTGCTATTTTTAGTTGATATAATTTTTTGTATTTTTTAAGTTGTAAAATAAAATGCCCTTTTTCAGTTCTAAACCCATTTTTCCCCCTATTTGAAAATTTGCCTGATTTCATTTCGAACAGACATTTTCTTTTAAATACACAACTTTGATATTTGATTTCCAACGCAAAAAGTACATCAAATTTCTATATAAAAACGAATACAAAAAAAAATTATAATAGTTTTTTTCAAAACAAAATTGTCCGGCAAATGCAATAATTTAAAAAGAAAAAAAACCGTCACATAGTTTTAAAAATGAAAAAACTCCTATAAATAGCTTGGAAGCTGTTCCAAGTTTCAGTTACCATAACTACGAGTATTTTACTTTGTTACAGTTGTGCGGCGATGATGTTTCATAATATATTCCAACAATGCCCACTTGGAATATAAGAACACTTTCACAATAATATAAAACAGTTTTCCAACAATGAGTTTTTGTCTGTGCAACAAAGAAAAAACAAAACTAATCTTGTTTGAGTAATTTCTTTGTTCCGAACTAAAAACTTAATTGACATGCAACAATTGAAAATTGTAAATTTTGTCATCCTTCACCAAGTTCGTCATCCGCCAAGCTGCTCACTTAAATCGTCCACAAAATTGAAATAAAAAACCTGAATTTTATAATCCGTTTATTAAATTTTAAAATAAAAGAGTATTATTCTGCATTCTAACATAAATTATGAAGTAAGTAGTTTCTAATTTAAATATTTTAACTAACAGCTACAGTTAACGCAATAGATTACCAAACTCTTAACACTATTTATCACAGAATTGCATGAAACATTTACTATTAATAAAAATTGTATAGAATTATTGATAGAAATTATTATTGCTTGTATGAAAATTAAGCTAATCTCTTAAAAAGTAATTTTCAACAAAGTATCGCAATTTTTAATAACAATTCTATTTATATCATCCTAGCTGTTTCTTTTCATAATTTTTTTTATTGAACTTCAACTTAAGATGGATTTAAACATTGACATTTTACGTTATATCTTTGATATTATTAGAACTCAAAAAAAAATTCTGAAACAAATGGGTAGGTAAAGATATGACATGGGAGTCCGACTGCTCATAATCAACTTTTGGCGAGATTGTTGAACTAATATAGAGTTAATAGAACTATCAATAAATTACACTGGAGCAGAATTACATGCATTTAATATTCGTAATTAATAACTAAAAGCCTAACTTGAAATTGCAAAATCCCCTATAGCTCACCTTAAAAGAAAATTCTTCACCAGCTTTTTCTTCAAACTCCACGAATTCATGCATTTACTTGCTTTGCTAATATTTTAAATGTACATAGGTAAATATATATTTTAATTTATCATTTCAGAACCAAAGTTAGAATATTGTTGTTTTCCTGAAATCAGATGTTGGGAGGGAGGGAAGGGCTGACGGTTTGAATGAAATAGAATGGTGACGTTAGCCCGGGTCAAACTGATGTCGACGAAAGCACAAGGAGGGTCGGTGGCATCGAGTGAAACATGCGAAAGCGCCACCGGCCCGGAAACATGAAAAGTCACAACAGCAAGGAGAAGGAGGGCCTATGGCGGAAGAGAATTGCAGGAATGGCCATCGGCCCGGGAACAAGTAAAGATTAAAGAAAGTGATGGAGGGTCGGTGGCCAGGAAGAGAAACAAGAAAAAGTGCCACCGGCCCGGGAACAGGAAAAGTCACAACAACATGGAGAAGGAGGGCCGATGGCGGAAGAGAATTGCAGGAAAAGCCATCGGCCCGGGAACAAGTAAAGATTAAAGAAAGTGACGGAGGGTCGGTGGCCAGGAAGAGAAACAAGAAAAAGTGCCACCGGCCCGGGAACAGGAAAAGTCACAACAGCAAGGATGAAGGAGGGCCGATGGCGGAAGAGAATTGCAGGAAAAGCCATCGGCCCGGGGACAAGTAAAGATTAAAGAAAGTGACGGAGGGTCGGTGGCCAGGAAGAGAAACAAGAAAAAGTGCCACCGGCCCGGGAACAGGAAAAGTCACAACAGCAAGGAGAAGGAGGGCCGATGGCGGAAGAGAATTGCAGGAAAAGCCATCGGCCCGGGGACAAGTAAAGATTAAAGAAAGTGACGGAGGGTCGGTGGCCAGAAGAGAAACAAGAAAAAGTGCCACCGGCCCGGGAACAGGAAAAGTCACAACAACATGGAGAAGGAGGGACGATGGCGGAAGAGAATTGCAGGAAAAGCCATCGGCCCGGGAACAAGTAAAGATTAAAGAAAGTGACGGAGGGTCGGTGGCCAGGAAGAGAAACAAGAAAAAGTGCCACCGGCCCGGGAACAGGAAAAGTCACAACAGCAAGGAGAAGGAGGGCCGATGGCGGAAGAGAATTGCAGAAAAAGCCATCGGCCCGGGGACAAGTAAAGATTAAAGAAAGTGACGGAGGGTCGGTGGCCAGAAGAGAAACAAGAAAAAGTGCCACCGGCCCGGGAACAGGAAAAGTCACAACAACATGGAGAAGGAGGGCCGATGGCGGAAGAGAATTGCAGGAAAAGCCATCGGCCCGGGAACATGAAAAGTTACAGCAGCAAGGACAAGGAGGGCCGATGGCGGAAGAGAATTGTAGGAAAAGCCATCGGCCCGGGAAAAAGACAAGGTGCCAGAAAAGTGACGGAGGGTCGGTGGCCAGGAAGAGAAACAGGAAAAGGTGCCATCGGCCCGGGAGAAAAAACAGATTGCTTTAAGAAAAGATTTCCCGACATTCCTAATTTTGACTACCTACTATGACTTCCTGAATCTAGACATCGATTTATGACGTTCTTCACTTGGACTTATCAATTGTGACGTTCTCTCTTTTACTACCGATATGACGTTCCCTCCTTTACTACCGATTATGACGTTTCATCCTCTACTACCGATTATGACGTTTCATCCTTTACCACCGACTGTGACGTGTTACCGCTTGCAGAGTACGACCATCAAACTTCGAAACCCGATGAATGACTTAACAACAATAATGACCACGAAGTATGACGACAGCTTTGACAATCTGGCGGATGATTTAGTTTGCCTTTTAAGATCTTCCTGGCAGACAGTGCATTAGGGCTACAGGCGACAGCACTATAAAAAAAACGCACAGGTCTATTTCTACCCCTTGGGTCTGTGTGGAAATGAAATAGAAATTGCGATTTCTTGCAGGAATAAAAAATTGGTTTTTTAGCTTGAAAATTAGTTTTAATTAGTAAAACTTACGTTGTTGGTAGTATTAACACAGCTCTTTCAGAAGGCCAATGAGTCATGTCTACAATTCGATGTGAAACACTTTATTATGTTAGTTATGTTTATTACGTTATTATGTTATTACACTTTATTATGTTCAATTTAACAGACAGATGGCGTTTCAATTCCGTGTGCTGGCTGTATGAAAGAACTAGGCTTGCTTATACACCGAAAAGAAGGAAATGTTCAGTAGACTGAATAATCAACTGTCGGTTTAATTGAACATAAAGGGTAATAACATAATAAAGTAATAAACATAACTTACATAATAAAGTGTTTCATATCAAATTCCAGACATGACTCATTCGTTTTCTGCAAGAATTGTGTTAATATATCTATCCATTTTATTTTATTAATTTTTAAAAACAGTTAGTCCATTTTGTGACACCCTGTAGAAGAATACGAATTTAATATAACTTGCACTTAAACATAAGTTTAACATTTACTATCAAAACAACATTCGAATTACACAGTTCGACAAAAAAAATGCAAGTGTTTGTCCCGAAGCTACTTTGGTGATTTTTTGCTTCTTTGGTGGTCCAATAATAGAGAAATAACATTTTTAGCCCAAGTTTAATAGGGGGATTCATCAGAGATCAAAAAACTGATTTTTTAAAGTTTTTTCATAAAAAAACGCCTTTTTTGACATTTTTTTGGCTACAAACAACCTGCAACTGGTTCTTACCTCTATATGGGTGTTAAGTGAGTACCGATAGGTCATTTTGGAACTCTAACACCGCTCCAAAACTGTCCAAATTAGCGATTTCTGGCCCAAAACGCCATTTTTTAAGGTTATTTCATGTTTTTTCGCGTGGCTACTTATTGGCTACAAACAACCTGTAAACCTTCCTGCAACTGGTTCAATTGCCTCTATGGGTGTTAAGTGAGTACCGATGGGCCATTTTGGAACTCAAACACCGCTCCAAAACTGTCTAAATTAGCGATTTCTGGCCCAAAACGCCCTTTTTTTATGTTATATCATGCTTTTTCGCGTATGGAGCTATAATTACGAATCTGGATCTGCTTTCGAGATAAATAAAATTAAATTATGAACACCGAATAAAATGATAACATTTATACGCTTTATAAGAACCCGAACACTGTCAGAATAGGCAATTTACTTGGCCAAAAGTGCTATTTTTCGCTAGTATTTCATGTGTTATCGCGTACATTTGGCTTTACACTTAATGAAAATGTACCGATGTCTGTCTATAGCTACTCAGTGAGCATCGACTGACTTTTCTGACACGTTTACTATACACAAACCTGCACATTTGGTTAAAATAGGCGATTTTCTAGCCAAAAGTTGCAAGTTTTGTTTTAGCCGACAGCCAATGTGCGAGCAAAAATAGTTACGAGTGTGCGCACGTTTGTCGTTCACTGTATATATCTAAGACCAGGAAATCTGGTCCATGCTATTGCGAGAAAGAAATTACTGTTTAGGGGTGACTTTTATTTCATTCTTATTTTATTGCGGAGTATGTTCATTTATACCCACATCCAGCACAACCAACCTGCATTTTGTCTCACAGCAAAAGCAGAAAACTCTTAATCTTTTCAGTTTTACGACATTTCGACTTAACCTTTACAAAATGGTAATATTTTTACCGAGATTTCACTGCGGAAGGGCTCTCTCTTTCAGCAGGGGATGGAAATATCATCGTTGCAGGTCATTCCGAGGAGTGGTTTTACTTTTGTCGAAGAATGACAGTGCACACAATGAGGGCGTGGCACTTGAAGAAGGGTGTGCTCATCTCTTTCTTGTCGCACCTGACTTCGGGGAGACCGTACGTGAATGGGTTTGTTTGTACAGTTCGAAGCAGCATTGCAAATCCCATCCCATATTCGAGTAACCCTGTTTCTTTCTTGGATTGCAATGACAGATAATAGATTATTCTTTCCGTATTGATAGAACTCTAAACTGTTCAAACCATTTGACAAAGTAGTCAAATAGACTATCATTGTCCAAGCAGACTGCATTTCCTTCAAAGGGTGCAACCTTACACAAAATAAAATCTTTACGGGGGGAAATCCTAAGCTGTTTTTTTAGTACTAATTATTTGAGCTAAATGTACTAGTAATAAATTACCTACATCCGAAATTAAACAAATGTGTTTTGGAAAAGAATAAAAAGCTCATTAATATGGTCAACCCGCGAAAGATTTTTTCGAATACATAATTATATTTATAATATACGGTCATGCTGTGAGCAAACAAAATAACAGCATAATAATTTCATCCTTTAAGATCGTCAAAACTTGAGACCACGAAATAGTTAACGTGCGCCAGACTAGCATATCATCATTTACTGGAAATACAATTACTATTGACCAGGGATGCAGAATATGTCCGATCCGGCGATCCTAGATCGGGGGAAATTTTAGCCTTCTGGGGAAATTTTGTGGAAAATATTCAATTATTTTTGAATTTAACAATGTATAACAAAATTCCCTGACCAGCCATTCGTTTTCCGTTTAAAAACTTACCGTAAATTTACTTTTTAATTTTGTTCTAACAAACCAAAATAGCGTATCGCGTTTGTATTCTAAATTCAGCATATCATCGCGGTTGATCGCATTTTTTACGGTGCCCGGAATTAGGTGAAACTAAACTTAAATTTCAATAAACTACAGGTTAAAATAACAGATTTTAATAATGAATATAAAAAATTTCAATCAAAATGCGAAGATGAATTAAGATTAGATTACACTAAGATGTCTTCAAATCTCGGCCTGCCAGTGCAATCTCCCATTAGAAGAAATTCTTTATTGATGAAAACTAAGCTTAAATTTTGATAAATAACTAGTTTAAATGATGGATTTTAATAATAAAGATAACAAATTTTAATTAAACATTGAGGATGAATTAAGATTAGATTACATTAAGATGTCTTCAAATATCGATCAACGGCCAGTGGAATCCCCCCATTAGAAGATGATCATTAACCGTGACAAAAAAAAATTGTAGTCCAATAATGTTTCCTGATTTACTTATTTAGCCACCTAGTAATTTTCACGAAATCTGCCGATGACGTCACATTGCATCAGAATGATTGACAGTTCTCTGGCTCTGAGTGATCGGAAGAGTATCTTTTGTAGCTCCGGTGCAGGCCAGTCGGACAACCGCATTATTTTTTCTGATCAAGTGTCCGTGAGTTGTGAACACAAGAACAGCTTGAAAGTTAAAATTCTTTTTTGTTTACGTTTGAACCTTTTTTTTTCCATTTAGGCCTATACTGGGGTTTCTGATTGTAGACAAGTTTTAGCTTTTTCTTAATGGAGTGTCGGGCTTATGCACGTTTTAGATATTTATATTTTATGTTGCTAATAAATTTCTAGTCCTTGAATTTTTCTGGAAAAGTGTTTGAATTTTGTTTTCTTAACAAATGGATGAGCCATGTTAATAAGGATATGCATTGAATGACCATGATAGGGATTTCAATCCCATAGAGGCAGTCAAGGTTTTTTTTTTTGCAAAACCCGGTCCGGTGCTTAAATTTTCAGCCTTATGGAACTGCCAAACTACCAAAACTTAATGCTAATACACCAAATGCAGAGCAAAAATTTTCACACACACAACAGACAAAACTGATGATGACCCCCTTCTCCAAAATAACATAAATGAGAGTAAATTTATTTGATTTTAAAGTTTATAAGGAAATTAAAAATACATTCAGTAGTAAGTATTATATAATTACTATATTAAATTAACAATTGTTGTGTCGTGATAATTGTTAAAATATTAATTTTATTGGTCACACTTAGTTCAGCTGTTTTGGCTCTCCAAACCAAGCATTTGGTTTGGATTTCTGTTTTTTTTTTCAACAAGCGCTAACATCCCTGTATATCGTAAAATTTTATATACCTAAGGTAATACAGAATTTATGCAAGTCTTTAATGGTAAAATTTTGGGGGAAATTTTCAAACGGATTGGGGGAAATGTTTGGAGTTAGAACATTTTCTGCACCCCTGCTATTGACATTTAGGTACACTTTTCTTCATTATTTTATACTTGAGACACTTTAGAGACACCTAAGACACTAAAACAAAATATTGTTAAGTTCTTAATGTTTTTAAATATTTTAATCTTTAAAATTTGATAAAAACGACATAATATGTATCTAATTATAAGTTAATATGTATATAGTAATACTAGTTATTATGGTTTTCAAAGGTAGAGGTAATAATTAGCTTACTACTTCAATTTTTATATTGCAATTTTAGAAAAAAGGAAAAAAAAAAGGAGCGGCGTGTTGATATCAGGGAGATTAAGTAGATCGGAATCCGAGTCAGCGTAAAGTTCGTCGTCCTCAGACACTTCATCCCATTTTGAAACAAAATTTTCGATCTCCAACTGAGTTAAAAAGCGCTTTCGCTTGGGCATTTTCAAATGAAAATTATCAATTAAAAATTATAGTAGTTTAAAAAAAGTATAATGTAAAATAAAATAATAAGCATTTAGTTTAGGCATTAAAAAGTATTAAGTTTAAGAAGTAAAATATGGAAGGCTATATAAAGATTTGTTTTCACAAAAGAAAAGTTATAAACTAAGCCAGGGTGCTGCGTCCGAGTAAATGCCTTTGAAATGAACATAGCAACTTCACATGGCTGTGCCCAACCCAAGTGGCAGGAAAAACGACATTCTTAACAAAGAACCCATTCAACCCTTCACCTTTCTACTAGTAGCCTGCAATTATCTGTTTTCCCGACGACAGGTACGCGCGACCCCACATGTCTGGAGTAATTTCCGTCCCCCCTCCATGTACCAAAAGGGTTCATGCCCCGTGAAGAGAAGCTTCTTGGAGAGAATATCTGTAAAGTATAATAAATCACTTTGGGGTAGGGTGGTTTGCCGTGTAGGGGGTTCAGGTAAATTGCCATATGAAAATGTGAGATATCCCTTAGCGACGTGTACAATGTAGCACATACACATTCCCTCAATCGTAAGCCCTTTCGTTACTTGAAAGGCCTGTGTGTGAACTATTAATCCCTGACCTGTCAGTTTACAGCAAGGGAGGAATGAAAGGGGGTGGGTTTTCTTTCATCCAGAGAGTCTCGGGTGGCCATGTATGGTCACAAGTCATTTGATTACTGAATGCATAAATGAATTCGTTGACTTTTTGGCCACCCTGTAAAAATACGTCCAAATATTGTGTATTAATCCTGTGTTTTAAATACGTATAAATAGATTTTTTTATAATTGCGTAAAAAAAATTGGACTTTTACACTATAATTTTAATATCAGACGCGTGCGTAAAGTTGTACTTTTTAGAAACAGTGATACAAAATTACTTTTTTCACCCAAAAGCAGTGAAAAAAAAGTACTTTTTATAATTGCGTGAAAAAAAGCCGACTTTTACGTTATAATTTCAATATCAGACGCGTGCACAAAGCTAGACTTTTTGAAACAGTGAAAAAAAGTACTTTTTTTCACCCAAAAGCAGTGAAAAAAAGACTTTGTCGCACTCTTTTTATAAGATGCCAACATTTCAAGTAAAATTTCGATTTGATAATACTCATAAAATCCAAAGATTTATCGATCTGCTGTATTTAAAAATATTATGCGCGTGAATTATTTTTGAATCAATGAATTTTTTTTCTCGCGATGGGAATATTTCTTAAGTCACGCCCTTCGAACTGCGAGTTCATTGGTTCCTTTCTTTGACAAAATGTTGAAACACGCTTATTGGTTTTTTATAGCGTCACGCGCTCCGAACTGCGAGTTCATTGGTTGTTTTCCTTGACATCTCTTAGTCTATTGTAGTCTAATTAGCACGTGAATTATTTTTGAACCAATGAGATTTGATTTTTTTCACGCAATTATAAAAAATAGTGTATGAAACACGTGCGAAAAGTAAACTTTTTAAAACACGTGTCTTTATTTCACTCGCTCGTACCTCGCTCGTGAAATAAAATCCACTTGT
Organism: Hylyphantes graminicola; assembly: GCA_023701765.1. Classification (NCBI taxonomy): domain Eukaryota; kingdom Metazoa; phylum Arthropoda; class Arachnida; order Araneae; family Linyphiidae; genus Hylyphantes; species Hylyphantes graminicola. Next base: position 27,114,775 of record CM043119.1, read on the forward strand.
TTTAAAAAGCATTACTTTTCGCACTAGTTGCATAAATATCTATTGTGTCACTCTTTTCATAAGATGCCAACATTTCAAGTAAAATTTCGATTTGATAATAATACTCATAAAATCCAAAGATTTATCGATCTGCTTTTATTTAAAAATATTATGCGCGTGAATTATTTTTGAATTAATGATTTTTTTTTCTCTTCATGGGAATATTTCTAAATTTACGCTCTTCGAACTGCGAATTCATTGGTTGTTTTCTTTGACAAAATGTTGAAACACGCTTATTGGTTTTTTATAGCGTCACGCGCTCCGAACTGCGAGTTTATTCTTTATTTTCTTTGAATAAACGACCCGTGCAGCCAAAAATGTCCGACGAATAACCGACGACGTCCCCGTGTAAGGGAGTGCACGTTAAATATCCTTCAAAGTCCTAACGATGCGTACGATGTCGCCCTTAACGGTTGCGTTGGGTGCCTATTCAGGTGTTGGCTCGTCACCTGACTGTGGTTCTAAAATTCGACGCCCGTCGCCAATAGCCCTCGTGTAGCTCTAGTGCGACGATAACTCAAACCTAACCTTATTTTCTTTGACATCTCTTCTGGAAGATCAAAATTCATTTTAGTCTAATTAGCACGTGAAATAATTTTTAACCAATAGGATTTGATATTTTTCACGCAATTATAAAAAAATAGTGTATGAAACACGTGCGAAAAGTAAACTTTTTAAAACACGTGTCATTATTTCCCTCGCTCGTGAAATAAAATCCACTAGTTTTAAAAAGTATTACTTTTCACACTTGTTGCATAAATAACTATAGATACAAATTTCTTTATTTGACAACTTTTGAAGATCTGATTATCATAATGCACCCTTATATAAAACTAAAAGACACAAAACCTCAAAAATATATATATTTTTTATTTTGTTTTAAACCTAGATGCAAAGTTCTTTAATTTTATAATGTGCCTCCCAGTCGGCACACTTAAAAAAAATTGAAATTGTATAATAATTAGCTCACTTTTAAATTTTTAGTTCGCGTTTTACATAAATTTTCAAGGCTTTTGTAAATATTTAAACTGGATCCCCAAAGTATTTTTCTTACGTTAACAAATGCGAGTTTCATGAAAGTGTGGACGCAATTAGATCTTTTTTTTTAAATTTTCAAGTTAAAATATATTATTTTTTAATTATAAAGTTTTTAAAGGTCAAAATTTACCTTTGCTCATAAACCTTTACTAATATTTCGCTTTATTGGCTATATTAAAATACTTCCACAGTTTGAAGAACACGTGTTCAAAGAAAAAAAAGTTTTAAAAATTCTTTAAACAGTGGTCAGTAAGATTTTTAAGATGCTTAAAAAAGTTGAATTTTTGCAAAACATCTTGTATAAATACATTCTTCTTGTACTATCCGTTGAAAAATATAAATAAAAATCCTTTTATTTATATTTCATAATTATAGATATCCATTTTTTGTTCCACTAAGTCTCCTTAAGTAAAACCCTTTCTGCACGCATTTAGAAACTTTAAAATATATATATTTTTTTATCTCAATGTGCGCACAATGAAAACTAATTTTGCCGCATACTAATCGAAGAAAGTTTTTCGATGGGGACTTAAGACTTTGATAGAACTTAGGATGAATGGACACATGTGAAAAATACTGAAAATTAATTTCAAAAATAAAAGCTAAGCAAACAAATTTTGTAACTAAGATAGTATATTAGAGTGGAGTAAATTGATTTATGAAACCAAACTATATAATTTTCTCCATATTTTGACTTTTAGAAAAGTAATTTTGTAAGTGCAGTTATATTAACACATTTCGATTTTTCAGTTTTTAAGAAAGAATTTTTGAATAATATATAATAATGTTTTTTGAAATAATATATAATATATATCCCCATAAGAATAATGCTTTAAAATTTCCGATTTAACGAAATGTTTAAAACTCCTAGTTTCATTATAGCGAAGGATTTTTCTGGGGGTAACTCCGTACTTTTATCTCTCTCTCTCTCTTTTTTGCTGTTTTGTAAAGACACCAAACAAGTTTTAAAAGGGTGTGCCTAGTACTTTGTCATTCCAGAGGAAAAAGGGGAGGGTGGGATCACCATACTTCTATCCTTCTGCTTACCTGCCTTCTTCCCTTACCCCCTAAGAATGGCCGAAATTTCTATTCAATGGTTCATACTCAAACATCTGTAGTGACCAGTACAATGCCTTTTAGAATTCTCTAATGATTGCCTGTCATTATGACACTTTGAGATTATGTTGTTTCTGGGATTGATTTTGAAACCTTGTGTACATGGGCGTTACTTTATTTTTGTCGCACTCATTTAAGAATGAGATCTGAGAACGACCGTTGGCTTTGTTGTCACAAAAAGTTATTCTTTGAAGACTAATTGTTTGTTACACACTTAACCTTAACCAAAGGGGAAAGGGTGGAGACGTCCGTTCTGTATTTTTCTTCTTTCTGTTACTTTTTTGTTTGTTATCATTTATTTCACTTTTGTCTTAAGTTTCATAAATTTTAAAATTTGTTTTATAGTAGATGAAACTTATAGAATTACATATAAAAAAATTATACTTATAGTATATTAAATAGTTAAAAAATTACATAAAATCGCAAACTATGCTTTTTAGTACATACATCTTTTGTACGTTTTTAAAACTCCTAAGACCCCTTAAATTCGACATTTAAATAAATTGTCTTCGAAATGAAATGCATATATTTAAACAATGTAACAATATAGGCATTTAGAAACATTTAGATGAATCTGTTAAAAATGATACTTGCAAACCCTAAAAAATATACACTGTTAAAAAATATCCCAGTAAAATTATGGGCTTGCTCCGGCAGCAGAGTTTCCGTTCATGCACCGTTAAAATACACTAAAGCCCATAATTTCCCGAAGCCCGTAATTTAACGATGCAAACTAATACAGTACCAGCAGAGTCATTCCACGTCAAATCGACCAGCTCAAAATCTTCATGTCACAGAATTCAATCTTGATTTTATTCCAAGTAGTAGAGACAAATTTATTCGACACGTATTTTTTATTTTTTCAAAATTTTAAGAATTAAGAAAGTTATGATTTTTTGAAACCGAAAAGTTAAGCCTAACTTTTTCTCATTTAGCATTGCGGTCTATGGAAAATTCAGTATTTTCGAACGAGTATAACTAAAAAGGGTAACCTGGGAACAACTAGCAAATTTTTGCATGGAATACTATTACTAACGGTAACATTTTGGTAAAGTGCGCTGTTGTTCCCAAAACTCCTTCTACCAAAATTATTTTTTTTTAAATTCTGAGGAGAATAGCATTAGTTCCGATGGAGAAATGGGTACAATAGGTTTGTGTTTACGAAAGAATATGTGCAAGCGTTAAAATACCATACCGCGTTGAAATACCATAGCAGAAGTTTTTAAACACTTTGTTTTTTGAAAAATGTAAGTCTCTTGTACCTTTGAAATTTCAATTAATATTTATATTAAATAAAAAAAATATTATAAATATAAGTTAAAATTTGAAAGGGAGAAAAAGACTTACATTTTTCAATAACACGAAGTATTTAAAAAATGTTTGCTATCATATGAGAAATTTTAATATCAATACTTCATTTAAAAAATCTAGTCGCTTGCACATATTCTTTCATAAACACAAACCTCTATTGTACCCATTTCTCCATTGGAACTAATGCTATTCTCCTCTGACTTTTAAAAAAATAATTTTGGTAGAAGGAGTTTTGGGAACAACAGCGCACTTTACCAAAATGTTACCGTTAGTAATAGTATTCCATGCAAAAATTTGCTAGTTGTTCCCAGGTTACCCTTTTTAGTTATACTCGTTCGAAAATACTGAATTTTCCATAGACCGCAATGCTAAATGAGAAAAAGTTAGGCTTAACTTTTCGGTTTCAAAAAATCATAACTTTCTTAATTCTTAAAATTTTGAAAAAATAAAAAATACGTGTCGAATAAATTTGTCTCTAGTACTTGGAATAAAATCAAGATTGAATTCTGTGACATGAAGATTTTGAGCTGGTCGATTTGACGTGGAATGACTCTGAGCAGTGAAATTACGGTTCTTGAATGTAAGATTACAGTCTGCCTTATAACTATTTTAGCGTAATTAAACGTTCATTTACCGTAAATTGACAAGCATAATAACGTTATCAAGCGTATAACTACATTCTGTAAGAATACGCTCTACCTGATTATGGTTCAACCCTAAATTGATAGTGCGTGATATTTTTAACCGTTTCCTGACGGTCTTGGTAAATTAATTGACGTTGTGTTAACAGCATTAAAAAATTTAAACAAAGTAGCAATTTCAACAAACGTTTAATTTCATCCATTGAAATTACAAGTCAAACAATTTTCAATAATAGTATATTAACTTAAAAACATAGCAAATAAACACACAGGAAGAGCACATGGGGAAAAACCCTTCAAAGCATAAGAATCTGTCTACGCCAGGCCTCTTTGGCGGCAATAACAAATCATTGCCTGACCTGGTGTAAGGAAACCTGTTTCTTACTAGGTTCTACTCTCCCAACAACCCTAATTCAAGCGAGACACAAGTCCCATGTTTGTACCGAGAGAAAAAAAAGAGAAACTGATGATAGAACTAAAATCGTCTGCTTTCCTGTTACTTAAATATTCACAGAAATTCTTATGAAAAAATAAGTAGGTTTGGAATCATAAGCTTCACCTATAAACGCTACTCCTCACAATTTATACTCCTTAAAAAGCAAAATCACCCAGCATTTTGCCATAATCGAGCTTTTAAAAGAAAATGACTATTTTCAATAAATTTCTCTCGAATTCAATTAATATTCTTTATCATTTGCTAAGTGCATTTGCAGTTCTAAGAATAGTAATGCAAAATTGCTAGCTCTGAAACTGGAAAACAAAGCTTACAAATCATTTTTTTCATTTTCTATTTTGAAATTTCTTGATTTATTCTTAGTTTGAATTTCCCAGTATTTAGAATATTTTTGAAAGACAAATACAACAACATTCCAACTATCTATCAGTATATTACCTACAAATAACCTCTCATCGATGCCTTTTTTAATTTCCTTTAAGATAACAAAAACTCACAAAATAAATTATCACAATGATAATTTGTTATTTTCAAGCATTGATACAGTTATACACGCTGAAACGCAAATCAAAACTGACCAGCTCTTAATGCAAAAAAAATGGAATGCTGCTTGCCGCTTTCCGTACAAATAATGAAAGATCAAAGAATCACATTTTGCTGGACGTTATTACATAATTCCGAACTGATTTAATGACGAAAATAAATTTTCTAATTTATATACGTTTCCCATGCGATTGCTGACGTGAAACAGCTTTTTTTTTAAAAAAATATATAATGAATAAATGGCAATGAGATTTAACTGTGTGGACTGTTGACACATAATGAAATAAACTAAGCTCCTCGGCGCAACAGCCCGTGAACGGTCCAAGGCCTGCCTTGCCCATTTCAGATTTCGTGACCCATCAGGGCTCTGGGGTGCTAGGCATATGTCCCGGTAAGTTGTCCAGCCCCAAGCGGAAACCCAGTGTTTAGTTCCCAAGCATGCTTGGGAACCATTTTATCGACTAACTCAAGGGATGAAAGGATGGGTCAACCTCGCCTAATCCGGGATTCGATCCCCGGACCTGTGGCGTGGAAAAGCGAAGCTCTACATTAAGCCACAGTGCCTCAAAGAAAAAGAAGTGAAAATATAGGTCGCTGATGTGATACCGTTGGTAACACAAAATAATTTTTAAAATCGGACGGAACGCAGGGATCAACCTGGGTCAAAAAATTCTGTAGCAAAAATGCTAAAATGTAGAAAAAAGCTGTAGCAAAATGCTAAAGAAAAATTAGTTGCTTATAAATCAACGTCATGCCAATTAAATCACTTGAATCGAAACAAATCGATCTTTGTGTACCAGATAATTTTCTTTAGATAGCTTAACAATAATAATACATTGATACTTTTTTATGAATCACGGCATGACAAATTTAAATAATTATATAAAACTATAGTACTAAAAGTACTTTTAACTTTTTTATAAACATTTTTAAATAAGTACATTTCCTTTTATTTATAGTGTTGGATTATCTTTAGATTTGTCTATTAACATGATTTGGCTGTGAATTTGATGTATTAAAATCAAGTTTTGATTGTTTGAAATCACCAACTTTTGGTCTTTCAATACATATCCTTATTAACATAGTTCATACATTTGTTAGGGAAAAAATCCATCCAAACATTTACTAGCAACATAAAATCTAAGTCCATTTTTTAAGAAACTAAATTAAATAAGGTTTAAAATCAGAAACCCCATTACAGGCGGAAGAAGGAATAAAATTTTCAAACGTAAACAAAAAGTATTTTAACGTTCAAGGTGTTCACGTGATCACGACTCACGGACATCATGAACCGACACTTGATCAGAAAATATATTCTGGTTGTCAGACTTGGTCTGAACCGGAGCTACCAAAGTGCCGAGATACGCTTGCGATCATGCAGACCCAGAGAACTGTCAATCATTCTGACGCAATGTGACGGCATGGGTAGATTTCTTTAAAATTACTAGGCGGTAAAATAAGTAAATCAGGAAGCATTATTGACTCCTCTTCTAATGGGAGGTTACATTGGATGGCGAAATTTGAAGACATCTTAGTGTAATCTAATCTGAATTCATCTTCCCATTTTTATTACCATTTTTATTTTCGTTATTGGAATCGGTTATTTGAACTAGTTGTTTATTGAAATTTAAGTTTAGTTTCACCGAATTACGGCATCAAGTAAATCAGGAAGCATTATTGGAATCCTCTTCTAATGGGAGGTTGTGCTGGCTGGCCGAGATTTGAAGACATCTTAGTGTAATATTCCAATCTGAATTCATCTTCCCATTTTGATTAAAATTTTTATTTTCATTATTAGAATCGGTTATTTGAACTGGTTGTTTATTGAAATTTAAGTTAAGTTTTACCGAATTACGGCGTCGCATTTTCGCGACGGCCAATATTTTTTTTTTCGCATTTTCGTACAACTCGTCGCATTTTGCGACAAATGCGACTGCAGATTGATCCCTGACGGAACGGATAATACTGAGTTTTGATTTGAGACGGAAGTCCAGATAGACAAAAGAAATATCAACGTTGCCTTCCCTTTTTTCAGTTATTTCCAATTAAAAAAAAGTCCAAAAATCTAGTAGAGTACTCAAACTATTACAATACTTCATTTAGAAGAATTTTAATTTGTAGTAAAATGAATAGTTTTTCTGTGCCCAGGAGAATTTCATATTTCAGTTGTCAATATACATTGTCTTTTAGGAGGAGATAATTTTTCTGGAGCAATTTAGCTTTAGGTAGTTATTAGAGTGAAACATTTTTGGTTTTTCGCATAAGTAAAGAAATATATTTTAATAATGCATTATTTTAGCCTTAATTTCTCTAACTTTAGCTCATTAACGGCGTTTAGCAAGAAAATTTGCCTCGCTAAAATGAGCTTTCTGCTTAAGTTTATCAACCTAAACAAATTGTATAAGGCAAACAAAGGGAATCGTTCTGAATAATTACTGTAGAACAAATTGAGTTTAGCAAACTAAACAAAATGTATTAAACGAATGAAGACCATTGTCTTGAAATTTATATAGAATATATTTAGGGTTACACGAAACACGGATCTTAAAGTGTACATTTTTATACGGAAATGAAGGTGTTAAGTTCATTCACAAAGTCTCCCTTGATAGGTTAAACAGTAACTTAAATTTAAAAATAAGTAACTTTTTTTAATCTGATAAATACCAAAATACTAGTGCATTTCAGTGACCAAAGATGGCCGTATTTTGGTATAACATTTCCAAATGAACATTTCAAAGCTTCCCCCCCAGTGTAGTGTCCTCTTCCGACACGCCTACTTCAGTGCTGGGTTCCCTTTCTAGACAGGGCATAAAAACTGGTCACCTGTTGAGGGACCATGTAGTGAAAATCCTTCCTACAATTTACGTGTGATTCCTTTAGGAATAACAAAAGAGACACCAACATCATCGCATATACAACCCCTTTTCCACCCCATGGCAGTGCTATTGTTAAGTTCCGAACACCTGTGTTCGCGTAAAAGGGATTCTCGTCACGGGGAAGACACCACCAAAAGTGTCCCGCGCCCGTTCTGAGACCCTGCTTTGCCCTGGGAACACATGTGTCCCGCCCGTTTCTAAACGTTAAGCCAACATTTCGACTTAAGTGAACTCTTAGCTGGTTGTGGGTATAAATGTAGAAATCGCTAATTTGGACAGTTTTGGAGCGGTGTTAGAGTTCCAAAATAGTCTATCGGTACTCACTTAACACCCATATAGAGAAAAGAACCAGTTGCAGGTTGTTTGTAGCCAAAAAAAAATGTCAAAAAAGGCGTTTTTTATGAAAAAACGTTAAAAAATCAGTTTTTTGATCTCTGATGAATCCCCCTATTAAACTTGAGCTAAAAATGTTATTTCTCTATTATTTGAATACCAAAGAAGCAAAAAATCGCCAAAGTAGCTTCGGGACAAACACTTGCATTTTTTTTGTCGAACTGTGTTATCTATCACCTACAAAAACATTACAAGACAAATTGATTTTTAAATACTATTTGAAAAAAAAATGGCAATGAAAAAATCCGCTTTTTAAAGTAAAAATGGAATACTGCGTGCCTCTTTATAAGCAAATAATACGAACAATCAATGAATCACATAGTGACTAACATTATGACGCACTTAAAATCTGGTTTATACCACAAAAATATTGTTTTGCTTCATATTTGTTTAATATAAATATTCACTCGTTATTGTTGTGAGTGTTAATGATTATTTAATATAATTAAAATAACCTTCTTATGCTTTTTAAATGATAATTAATTGTTGAAGATTTATTTGTACTTCAAACTCAGATTATTTTCAGTTATTTTCCATGACTTTTAGTTTCAATGCATTGAATGTTTTGACTCATCACACTTTACTGTATAATTTGTAGTTTACTCTAAGAAAGTAGGTGGAGTTACAGACAAGCAAATGAACATGCGTAGATTTCATGAAAACATTCATTTTTTACGTTGTAAACGTTGTGATGAAATAAAGTGAATTGTTGTTCTTGTGAACTGCGTCATGTATTAATGAAAGAACCCGGGACATTTCGCAACAATAGACATACACACAGTTTTTATTATTTCAGAACCACATGCCGCTCGATTCGAGGACATCAGAGATTCATAAATTTTGTCATACAGTTTTCACAAAACACATAAAATTGAATAGATTAACATATTTTTTTGATAAAACAAAAACAATGCAAAATATCAAAGCCATAAAAATTAATACGAGTCCGAAAGACAATCCAAATAATAACAAATATAAAGAATGATTTTCTTTAACGACTTAAGCAATCCGTACCTCAAGATCAGAACACTCTGCGTCCCAATCTTGGGGTATGAGCTGCTTGGTGTAGTTGTCAAAAAATTCGAGAGAACAGAATGCGGAGCATCCTTTCATTGTAAGAACATGGGGGACTTGTATTCCATTTTCTGGTACAGTCGAATTGAAGAACAATAGACGTACAGCATTTGTACCGCTTGGCATATCATGTAATTCAAATATTAGGGTAGCACAGTAGGGTGGTAATACGTTGTTAAAAACTCCCAAGGCATCCATGACAGTGAATAACAAATGAGATTGCTGAAAAATAACGTTATCATATTTCATTAATTCAAATTTTGATACTTGCTGTTTTAAGAACGGTGTATCTTATATAAGAAATTATGAGAGGAAAGTTACAAATTTCTTTTAATAAAATAATAATTTTTAAAACTTTAGAATATTTGTTATTCGTATGAGACAAATGTGTGGCAAAAGCCTTTATGAGTACAACTTTTACTATGTCAACACATCGATACTTTTTTTGTAATTTTAAGAATATGAAGTTGAGGATTTACTCACAACATTGTATGCCTGCCATTTCAAAGCGGAAATTTCTCCAGCAATCTTCCTTTTCATGTCATCAACTATTTTTCCAATGATCGGACCTGTTTGGGCAATATATATTTAGATATTTACTATTTAAATAAAAAATTTCAATTTTTTTAGGTTAAGGGTCACAGGAGTCTTAAAAATGTGCAAAGAAGATACTACAAAGCATAGTTTGATCTTTCATGTAATTTTTGAACTACTCAACGTATAGGTATAATTTTTTTATATGTAATTCTACAAGATTTATTTATTTTAAACAAATTTTAAAATTTATGAGACTTTAGCCAAAACTAAAATAAATGATATTAAACATAAAGCTATTTGAACACATTGTGATTAGGCTTGCGCGGGAAATTGTGAGGTCGAAATTGGAAAAATGACCAAGAAAATGACTTTATATTGTACAAATATGTAAAACAAAGACTTATACCTAAATTCTCAGCTCAATTTTGATTAGAAATTATTTTAAGAACTTTTTTCTAAAAAAATTAATAAAAATTTTAAAATTTTGATTTTAAATTTTTTTAAAAATAATTTCTAATTAAAATTGAGCTGAGAATTTTGGTATAAGTCTTTGTTTGTACATATTTGCACAATATAAAGTCATTTTCTTGGACATTTTTTCAATTTTGACCTCACAATTTGCCGCGCAAGCCTAATCACAATGTGTTCAAATAGCTTCATGTTTAATATCATTTATTATAGTTTTGGCTAAAGTTTCATATATTTTAAAACTGTTTTTATAATAAATAAATCCTGTTGAATTACATATAAAAAAATTATACTTATATATTGAGTAGTAAAAAAATGACATGTAAGATCAAACATTTGCACATTTTTAAGACTCCTATGACCCCTTAAGAAAGAAAATGCATTATACATCACTTCTAATACGTCCTTACTAAAGGACAAGGAGAGAGAGAGGGGACAAGTGTTAAAATCATTATTTAGTTAAATAATTCTGAGCGTATCCATAGCCTTCTCAACTTAGAGTAAATGACAAGCCTTCAGCAGCGTATTTCGGAGTTGGGATTGTCGGCTGTTCCGAAGAAGAAAAGAAAACACAATTTTTCCGGCAAATGCAGTCGTCCATGAGCGATCAGGCTTCATCTCCTTTCTAACCCTTTAAGACCAAGCTATCACGATCATGCGGGTATAAAAGAGAATGTTCAAGTTTTTAAGAAATATCGATACCGAAGCAGCTGACTTATACTTCTATTTATTTGTATAATAAAGGAAGAACATGGTGTTTAAAGAGTTGCTGTCATTGATGCTTTTTAAGACAACTTTTTCGATAAAACGCTTAAAATTTTGTCTCATAAACTTTAATTCAACGCCTTCTTACGGTGTTTTAAAGGGCTAAGGACAGCCAACACTCCGATCAGGATGACAAAGGAGACTTCAGAAAGTCTAAATTCTAAAGTTTACCGTGGCCTGGGCAATCAAACAGTAATAATTTTCCTCAGAGTTATGCTGTATATTTCAAAGGGAAAAATATTTTTGAGAAGTGTTAAATTTAACAAATAATATATAAATTAAATAATTAATATATTAATTAAGTACATTACACATTAGCATATTAATTTAATCTGCACATAAATGAATACTTTTTTTTGTAAAAAAAAAACCTGAACAAAATTTTGAAAGAAAAATCTTATCTCGTAAATAAGTAGCTGAATACAGAGGTTTTGCTGAGGTAAATAAAAATGTGTTCCATTAGCCCCCACTCTCCCCTAAATTTGTATATGAATCAATGGTGGAAAGCCATAATTTTTTTAAAAAGATGAATACCTGCTCGTAATCTCATGATTTGAGGAATCTTCCATGGGTAGTAAGTGGTCAAATCGGCATAATCATTAAGTTCATCAAAAAATTCTTTCGTCCAAGAGGGTAATGGCATTTTGTATTTTTTCTAAAAATAATTACTGTGTTAGATTTTAATTGAGCCTGCACTGTTTTAGCATAAAACTATGAAACTAAAGAATGAAAGAACTAGGCACGCGTGTACACCGAAAAGAAGAACATGTGTTCAGAAATGTTCAGTTCTGACCACGTGTGTAATTCGTATATTGAAGCGCCATCTCTATCCGTTTCTTTTTTATTATCTTTAAAAAACATGTACTCCATTTTGGGACACCCTTTACTTTTGTTCAAATAATTAAATAATTATGAAATGCTTTCAATATCAATTATATATAGTTTTAAACCATTTTATAAAGATTTTACTTTCAAAAATTAAATGATAACCTACCAAAATGAATAATGTGTCTTGAATAATTTGAAGTTCATTGGGCAATTTATTTGCTCCCATTTTAGGTGATAGAGCTGTAAGAGTTTCCTACACACACAAAAAAATCATAATTTTAAAGAAGTCGTTATGAATGTTTGCCAAGCATGCAATGATGACTTAATTTTGGAGATATTTTGAACTATTACATTTATAATAAGTAATTACTTGCTATTTTTATTTATTGTAAAAGTACATCTCTGTTGATTTTGTTGCATAATAACTATTTTTGACTGTTTATTATAAGGTTTCGATTAACTATAAAATATTTTAATATAGTACGAAGCATATTTGTAAACATAATACATTATAAAGGATATATAAGTCTTACACTGTGTGTATCATGATTTACAAAGGTCAAAATCTGCAACTTACGTTATGATTTGGATATCTAAAATACGCTTCACACGTCGGTGAAATGTATTTGATGTTAAAATTGCTTGGTGTTAAACTATAAATGTATAACTTTTCATATTACCTCGTATTTATCACTTTTTTGAAGAAAATCTTGTGAAGAGAAAGCACTTTTATACTCTTCTGTAGCACGAGGGCAATCACTTTGTAAGGATAAATACTGTAAAATGTATTTTAAACAATCAATTTTCAATAGATTGATTTACTTCTATCGAATAAAATAGGTTTGTAAAAATAATTGAAGATTACTTAAGATATAATATTTATTGCAAAACATGGGAAAAAGGTACCAGGGAAGTGACAGATAGCAATTTGATATAAATTTCATGTATTACAAAACTTTCTTTTACATTACATTTTTACATATTTAGTGAATCAATTTGTCTGTTAATACAATATACAAATAAATCGAGTAATCTTTAAGTTCTTCTAGGTATTAGTATTAAAATAGAATAAAAAATTTATTTAACCAAATCAAAGAAATATATGAAACAAAAGAGAAATTAATCTGGAATTGATTACAGTATAAAGTCTCGAATATTGATGTGAAATTGCAATTAAAGCTGTAATAAAAAGTTAATTATGAAAATAGAGGTAACTTACTTTGTCTTTATCAAGTGTTTCAAAATTTACAGGAATCGAGTCTAGGTCAAAGTTGTTCTCCAAACCCCATTTTGGTTCAGAATAGTAGTAAGACGATATAAGAAATTTTCCACTCATTATACAACGTGGTTCCCCGGTAGCATTGCAAATTACCTAATGATATCCATTATTAATTTTGAGATATGATTCTGTGTTATGATTATCATCTTTTTTAGACAAGCAAACGCATTGCAATGATTTAATTTATAACGTTGTTTTAAACTAAAAGCCGATTATTTCACATTATTTTGTAGCATCTAAAAATGTATTTTTACTGTAATGTTGACTGCAAAACTTTTGGTGTAATTTTCTCCGTAAAAGCGCGGGCATTCAGTGCTACCATCAGTTTCTTACTTTTACACTATCGACCTAATAATATGGTAACGTTACACTGCTTTTTAATAAAGCCATTTACAAAGATGAAGCTCACAGACTGCAATATTTTGCTTATATAAGACGAATAGTTGCATTGGATAAAAGTGTTGTTGCATGCTGTAAGACACACAGGCTAAACAAAGGAGGCATTACACAACTAGCTGAAACATTTACTATGATGTTTGAAATACTTCTTGTCATACGTTCAAGTTCAATTCAGAATAAGTGCGATTTTCCACACACAAAAAAAAATGTTTCATTGGATTAAATCGATTCATGTGCGAGATGCGTTTTTTGTTGCCCACACTTGCCTTTTTATGTATATCAATGTCATAATATTAACTGGAAAAATTTTCATTCATCAGCATAACAGGAAAAATATTGAAGTTGTTTCTTAGTAAAATACTTTATAGCTAGACAGCCAAACATCTGGTTCTAAACATACGTTTTTAACCTGATGGGTATCAGATGGCAAAATTAGTTTTCTAAAAGTCATACTCCTCTGAAATGCCTTTATTCCACATATTGTGATATATAAGCTGTATGGTTGCCTTTTACTGCTTGTTGACGAATGAAAACTGAGAATCAATTTTTCTTATGGAACAAGAAAGTGCTAAAACAAAAGTCATCAAGTGCTAATATTGTGCGGGTTGGTGTGGCATGATGGGGACTAAACAATATATAAAAAAAAATTCTAGTGAAAAAAAATCTCAAAGACAAAAGATAATCCCGTGGTAGGCTAAATCGTATTGCCCACCTTCAAATGCTTACCTCCCAAATTGTGTTAATCACATGCACAACTATGCTGAGCATACAACATTTTGTCTGTCATCAGCAAATTGTTGCAGTCTGTATCCCTTTAAGACCGACGATCAGAAGGCGCTGATTTAAGTTTATAAGACTAAACTTTACAGTTCTATCGGAAAAAAACACCCTTAAACTCATCAATTCCAGCAACTCCTTAGAAACAAAGTCTTTTTGAAACAAATAACGAATAGTACAAGTCACCAGCTTCGGTATCGATATTTTTGAAAAGGTAGAACATTCTCTTTAATACACGAACTATTGTGATAGCTCGGTTTTAAAGGGTTGCCAAAATCCGCACAAGTGATTAATAATCCTTGCATGGTGCACCGCCAACCGAATCCACTGTCCAGGTATCTCTAGTTATTTACCCGTCACTGCTTTCCGCTGCCATAGGATTAAAGCAAAAACTCATTCTCTGCTCCCCTGGCACCTGGCATTATTTCACTTTGAAATAACCATTTTTTCGATCATAACAACCACAGCGAGCATAAAGGTTCTGGCATTGCAAGTGATTGACAATCCTTGGCAGACATCTGGTCGGGAGCATAGTAAGTAGGGGTCAGGGGGCAAAACCTCTGCACTGGCTAGGGAGAGAAATTATGTGGACTATACGAGACTTGAACACCCGCCCCAACGAATCAGAACTCTCGAGATCCCTCTGAACCCCTGAGGGGGTGGAAGAATACAATTCCCATTTCTCTCATCACCGGGGTCACATCCAAGAGCGGATGTCCCAATTCCTTCCGGTCGGCATCTTTCCGGAACATGCAAAGGCTGCCCGCTTCAATCTAACGGGACTCACAATCGGGACCCTGCCTCTCCATCTGCGGGTCCAGTCCACAACACCAGCTCTGAAGCAGTTCACCTCATGAGAGTCCCTGCTCCTCTACTCTCCCTGACCGGCAGCTAATTCGTAGCCCGATCCTTCACCAGCCTACAACACCTGCCAGCTTCAACGTTAGAGCACCGCCAACCGAATCCACTGCCCAGGTATCTCTTTATTTACCCGTCACTGCTTTCCGCTATAGCTTTCCCCCGGGATTACCTTACAAATAGTCTTATTCATATTATAACTCTAACCTAGATGTTAAATAAAGGATTAAAGCAAAAACTCATTATCTGCACCCCTGGCATTATTTCACTTTGCAATAAATATTATTTCGATCATAGATACCTCAGCGAACACAGAGGTTCTGGCAAGGGTTATACGGAAATCTTGAGAGTCTTACTCTGAGAATAAGGCAGCTGTTCAACAATCATCTAACACAATTTCACACTATAGTACAAGTAAATGAAAACAGTTTATTTGGTGTAAAGAGAACAATACTAACTTCATATGGGTTTGAAGTTAAAAAGTCTTGGTAGAAGAAACGCAAATATCTTCCCAATACATAGTTTTGTCTTTTACCTAGCTAAATAAATAAAGGGGAAAAAAACATTTAATTTAAAACAGAGACAATACTTTGTTTCCGATTATAATGTTTGCACAACCATGAATTACATAAAATGTATGACTGATTATCTGTTATAGTTAGGTAATTGAGTAGAAAATGGGTGAGTCGTGTTTATAGAATTGCTTTTATGTATCCAATACCCACTTTTCAACCTTCAAGCTTTGGAAAGTCAGCTTTGGTTTTAGCTTTCTTCTGGTTGAAAGCAGTGACCACTGCACATAAAACAGGTTTTCACAATAAAACTGGGTTTTGTAAGGCCATAGACTGATTTTTTGACAGATATTTGACAATTACTAATAAAGGCTCTTGTTCACAAGACTACACTCTTAAAAAAAAGAGTGAAATCCACTCATATATAGGAGAAGTGCATTTTCGACACTGGAAAGGAGTGAAATAGACTCCTATAGGAGAAGTGCATTTTCGACACTGGAAAGGAGTGAATATTAACTCAGACTTAGTTAAAATCACTCGTTTGGAATGATCCTGTCGCAGGTTTAACATACAAAGCGATCCACTCCTAGAGCGGAAGTGCATTTTCGACACTGGAGAAGTTATAATTAACTCAGACTGATTTAAAATCGCTCGTTTTTTAAGAGTGTAGTTCTTGTGTATAGTAGACATAGCAACTCTTATATTACCTAACTTATCCCATGCGTAGAAGAAAACAAGTTTGTAGGCAATTTGAATTGTTTTCAAATTTCCAATTTATATCAAAATAATTTTTTAGTAAATCGCACTAAGGTTCAAATGTTAAACGAAAAACCAAATTGGAGTGATAATAGGGTCATTTTCTGTGAAACACTCAAACATATAAATTTTTAAAATTTAATTACATTAATTTTATTAATAATATTAATAAATTATTTTGTGTTTCAGGGTCACAGTCCTCCTATTACTGGTAGGATAATAGTTTTTATAGTGAAAAACACTTAGCTATATCCCTTTCAGCGGCGGTCAGATGGCGCTGATTTAAAATTTTTAAAATGATGCGACAAAATTTAGAGTTTAATAAAAAAAAATGCGTTAAACAGCATCAATGCCAGCAACCCCTTAAAAACAAAGTCATTTCTTATACCAATATCGAATATTACAAGTCAACTACTTCGGTATCGATATTTTTGAAGAGCTTGAACATTCTCTTTTATTCCCGCACGATCGTGCGAGCCTGGTCCAAAATGGATATAGGATGAAAATTACATTACAAATAAGTGACTTAATGAAATTAGTTGCATAATTTTTTAATTATGTTTAATAGATATTTTTAGAACTTTTTTAAAATCCCTTCTCTCCCCAAACGGAAATAAATTATATTTTAATTTTATGACGACTGAGATCACAGCCGGATTAATTAGTTTTAATTAATTTATATTATTTTTTTCACAAATGAACAAAAAAAAAATCTTCGTTAAGATATTTGCATAGTTGTCTTTAAATCATATTTGTGCGAAAAAGGATTTGAAATATATACATCGAGATTAATATACCGGGTGATTACAAAGAAACTTTGCCAACATCTGTGCTTCTAGAGTACGTTCCAGTTAACCGATCGAGATGAAATTTTAAATATAGTTATTTGGAGGTATGCGCTCGTGATTCTGTGAATTTCATGGCAGTAGTGCTCACGGTTACGGTTATAGTTACAGAAACTCGAAAATTTTCAATAGCAACGCCTACTTTTTCCTGTCTCAAAATGTGTTTGTGGCGTCCTTCTTTGTGTGTCTCTTGTGACTGTCTCTTCTGGCGAGACGGGTAATGGGCTAAAAAGCCTACACTCTTCCCTTCTAGAGGCCGCAATCCCTGTCATTTCTCTGTCATAACGCTATCGTTTTGAAATGCATTAAGTCGCTCACTTATTTATTATTCATTCTTATAATTTCGCTAACAGTTTTGATGTTTTATTATAAATTGGATACATTGAAAAATCAGCGAAGAAACTGTTAGTTTCCTAGCAAAACATAGCATATCAATAAATCGCCTTTTCAAGGATGAAAACAAGTTGAGAGGTTTATTTGGAGGTATGCGCTCGTGATTCTGTGAATTTCATGGCAGTAGTGCTCACGGTTACGGTTATAGTTACAGAAACTCGAAAATTTTCAATAGCAACGCCTACTTTTTCCTGTCTCAAAAATTTTAAGAAGAGAAATTAAGAAACGAATCTTTTTCCGACTCTTGGACCAAAGTTACCCGCTTCTACAGTATTTATTATTTGAATAATAAATTAATTTAGTAAATGATAAGGAATTTACAGTTGAATTTTTGAAATAAATTAAATGAAAGTAGTCAAATTTAGCGTTTAAATGTTTACTGTAGAATTAAAATTGTGTTTGGCGCGTTTTTTTTTTTTTTGTTGAACACAAATATTGTGACAGAACCGGTTAAGTGACATCAGATTCTGTTACAAACTTTTTTGTTTTAAGATAGTCATAACAATAAACATACGTAATGTAATGAACTTCACTCGTTTGGTTACTCACTTCAGTTAAATTGGTGTATCCTTCCGGCCAGTAATTGGCTGGAGTGTGGTCCCACTCATAATGTTTCAAGGGTGCTCGGTCCCCATGGCGGGTGAGCTAAAATTAAAATGATATAACTTTTAACATGAGATGGTGGGAACCACAGAATACACATTTAGAGCAGTACTTACCTATTTTCTGCTTTAAAAGAATATTATTAATACCTTTTATAAGTATACACATTGCTCTATATAATATAAACTTGTAATTGGTCGAATGCTTGAAAGCCACGTGACTTGCGCGGCTTCAGCCAATCAGAAACGCTGAAAGTAGGTATGGCGGTGTGCTTTTTTGTGCCGGGGCTACTTCAGGCTGCGTCCCGTGGCATTGGTAGAGATTGTTGCTTAGCGCTAGAGCTGCGCGATGCCCTGGAGCAGCCTGACGGAAACTTGCCAGATTGTATAGATGAACATTCCTGCATTGGCAGTATCCTCATATTAGTCTTGCATATTTGTTTGCAATAGGAATTGCGTACCCTACTAAAAATGATCCATAGAGATAAATACAAAAATCTATTGGCATAAGTACAGCTTTATTGATGTGTACTTACTTCTACGGATGTCACTATTGTTATCAGTAGAAGCTATTGATATCAGTAACCTACTGATAATATTTCGTATTGATATCAATAGAGCTCTAACGACACCAGTAAAGAAAATATCAGTAAGCTACTGATCTCAAATGTCATCAATAGGTCTGCACTGATATCTATAGAGATCAGTAGAGATTTGTATGGATATCAATAGAGATCAGTAGAGTTTTGTATAGATATCAATAGAGATTTCTATTGGTACCAGTAGGTCATTTCCACATACAAATTTTCTATTGATCTCTAATGACCATTTTTAGTAGGGTAGCAATTCCCGGGTGTTGGCGAGCTGTAACGAGCAGGGGGCTTTGCCCCCTATTAAAAGATAAAAGTTATAAGTTATTATTTGTAAATGAATATTGAAAAAGAAAACATACACTTTGAAGAAATAGCAACTTGGTGTTTCCTCCAGGAAGTTGAGACAGTATTAATATTCCAGCTAAAAGTTTTAGCCACATCGTTCCCAATATTTTCATTAAATCATATGGTTTATCGTTGGATAGTAATAACCTTCAAAGAAAATGTATGTTTGGCGGAATAATTAGGCGAAATGGTAACGAAAGATATGAAAGTTGTTGAGATAAAAAAAATATGGTTTTAAAGAGTTCTGAGTATGAAGAAGATTTTGTGAAAAATTTATTAGAAAGAATAGTTAGAGGAAGAGAGGAAGAAGAGGAGAATAAGCGCTAACAAGAAGAGATTAAGCGCCAAGAAGAAATTAAGCTTAATTAAATATGAGCATGCAATGACAATTTCCCTTTTTTGTAAAATAAAATTAAGTGTATAATTAAGTGTTAAGTGTAAAATATTGCACGATATTCGTCGTAGCTGCTGTTTTATTTTAATAAATATATATATAATAAAATTACATAAAAAGTAAAGGACTTTTATGAATATGAAAAACTTACGTGGATAAATAAGTTGTACGCACAAAAAGAACATAAAAAGTGTATCTGCATGCTTAGGGTGATAAAGTTTTGTTTAAGCTGAAGTGAATCATGAGAAATTAATTTAAAAAATACAAATGAAAGTTACCAAACACTGCAATATCAAAAATAATGGGTTGGAAAAAATAAAAATGCTTTAAATATATTTCTAAAATTAAAATATTAATCTAACATAATTTATATTCACTGACATTAAAGCTTATAAAACTAATGAATGCACTATTCACATAAATGCAACGGTTAACCAAATGCAACAAACCATTATATATACTTAGACTTTGAAAAGAATTTCATCTTACTCTTGAATAAATAAACCAGCACAGCTGTGTATTCTAACCAAAGAATAGTTTATACATATTTGATAAAACGTTTCCAGTGACACCCATTGAAAGGTAAATTTTTCTCGAAATATAAATTTATTCATTTTATAACTATGCTCCAACATATAATAAATGAAAATAACAAGAGAACAATAAAAACATATTTTAATTTATTATATAATAACAGGCAGAATTTTTTGCTGAAAATGACCAGACCTTGCAAAAAATATTATTGCCCTTGACACCTCGCATTTGTTTCATATAAAACTGGACTTCAATTTTATGCTCATTAAACATTGATAAATTAGATTATTGGCTTATTTACGTACTACATAATGAAAGATTGTGAATTAATGCTTAAGATTGTAACCAAACAAAGAAATCGTAGCAAAGGTTCCGCAAAATGCTGTAAAATCTTCCACATAGAATAAGCACAAGCGCAATCAAAAATGTTTTGAAACAAAAAGAATTGCGAATTATATCAACCCAGCGCTGAATAGTTATTAAAGCGAGTATCTTGTAATCAAAGGTTTTCAACATAATTATTTACGACTAACTTTGACTTCAATATAAAAAAAAATGTAAATAATATCCACAAAATATATTATTGCAAACATTCACTTGTGTGTTTAAGGTTAATGTGTTAGCAATTAAATTCCACCGTAAATTTGGATGTAGCTTTGGTGCAACTTGTTTTTAGCTCCGTTTTAAGTGGTATAGTTTTACAAACCATATTTGTGGTTTTACTTCACTGACTTGCTTCACTTTCGCCCTTACGTCACTTTATTTATCTTTCATTGCAATAACTGCTTATTTAAGAAATTAAATTACAAACTAATGTTTTTACTTAACACATCTAATCCTTTATAATTTAAATAAATGTAAGTAAAAAGCGTTGTTTGATTCATTTTTTTGGGGTATTTTTTAATTTCAGATGTCCGGCTACGTTGAAATCATTTTTTGTGGTGTGAGATTACTGAGATTTAGTGCTAGTTATTACGCTGCTTTAAGGTGCAACATTACTCAGTAGTATGGGATACAGTAACATTTCGCCAAATGTTTTACAATGTAATAGTAACTAAACATCTTTCTCAACGTTATTTTAAGTATTTTATTCAATTTCTAAGGTTTTTTTTTAATTTCCATTACATATTTGTTTAAAACAAAATTCCTTCTACAAAGAAGTAATATAAGAAATTATAATTTTGAAAAAAAAATTATTGAAAATTTACTTTCAAATTTAAAATTTCCTTTTAGAAAACATGCTTCAGATACACTTGATTTGAAAAATACTTTATTTAGAAATAATATACACTAATATTAAACATCATACAAAACTTTATTTAACAAAATATACAATTCTATTTTCTTATTTTAGACCAACTTAACATTTTTTATTATGCGTATTTGCATTTGAAGATGATTTACAGATTCGTAATAGTTCGATTATGATAACCATTCACATGAACGTGTTTCTTCATTACAAATTTGTCCGTCGTGACAACCCATAGGGTGATATTCCTCTCCTCTGTAATACACTAAGCATATCCTCTCTGTAAAAAAAAAACAGCAAATCTATCAAAATAATATAGAATTTTCTTTGAATACGTCATGATGAACATAATTAATACAATGCATTTTTTTTTAAATAGCCCTTGAAGACCCCATCTGAAAAATTTAAGAGTCTTATTGAAAAAGTTTCTTTAAACAGCATTAATACCAGCAACTCCTTGGAAACCGAGTAATTTTTTTAAAGGAAATAACGAATGTACAAGTCAGCTGCTTTGGTATCGAGATTTTTGAAAAGATAGAGAATTTTCTTTTGTACCCGCACGATCGTGATAGCTCGGTTGGAAAGAGAAATTTAAATTTAACTTCAATGATATCTTAGAAATAGTATACTGAAGAGATAGTAAAGAGTGATAATAAATTTATTTGTAATATGTATTTATGCTGCTTAAAAATGTAGAAATGCAAATTATTAAAACAAGATAAAAAAAAATTTATAATTACATGGTGAAATATTAAAGAAAAACATTAAGTTAGGAAATGCGCAACCATACAAATAGGTTAGTGAGAAACTTTCACTTAGAACTGCTTCCACAATAATTCATGCGTCTAAAAAAGGGCAAACAAGGCATACGTTTCAATATTCAACATTTGAACGTCAAAATTAAACAAACTATTTATCTTCGAAAATTCAATTGCTTTTATTCATCGTTTAGGCTTTGTGAGTGCAGCTTCATATATTGTCAATATGTGTATCTAAATTAAGGTAAATGTCCTAAATTTGATTTTAGACAAATACGCAGCAGGAATATCGCTAAAATCACTAACATTATTCGAGAAGTTAAATATTTCAAATTGAAGTATCTTTTTTATAACACCCTGTAATTCCAATTGTTAAGGCGGAAAAGTATTGAATCAAACCTAATCGGAAAATAAAATCGTGATAATTAAACTATTATAAGGACGGATATTTTTTTTAATTCGGACACACTGCTTGTATATATACTCCAATGGATAGGGCCCCTCGCTTAACTCTCAATTGAGAATGACATAACCCTTTTCGACCGGCGGTCAGATGGCGCTGATTTAAAGTTATGAGACTAAATTTGGAGTTTTATCGAAAAAAAATGCGTCCAACATCATCAATGCCAGCAACTCATTAAAAACAAAGTCATTTTTTATACAAATAACGAATAATACAAGTCGGCTGCTTCGGTATCGATATTTTTGAAGAGCTTGAACATTCTCTTTACTACCCGCACGATCGTGCGAGCCCGGTCGGAAAGGGATAATCCACTTTATCTCTGCAAAAATATCGATGTCAAAGCAGCTGACTTGTACCATTCGTTATTTGTATAAAAATGACTTTTTTAGGGAGTTGCTGATGCTGTTTAACGCATATTTTTTCGATAAAACTCGAAATTTAGTCCCATAATTTTAAATCAGCTCTATCTGACCACCAATCTAAAGGGTTCACCTTGATAAAGAAGTATTACAACGCATTCAATCTATCAACCAGATTAATAAAAAATTTAGTTTCATTGTTTTCCCAAAACTGTGTCTGTGAAATTCCGCGTTTTGAATTTAAGATGTGCATAGATCATTCAAATGAGAAGAAGAGAACCTCCAGTTTAAGGCTACTACAAAATCAATTGTAACCAGCAAAAGTATCTTATGCAGATAACATCCCAAAATATAAACTATAGCTTTCAATTAATTAATATGAATTGAATAATAGCGGAATGAAAGTATCCAATACAGTCGGAGAAATGCAGAGAAAGTAGTCGCAGAAATGTGACTGTTTTCATTGTTTTAAGGCGGGATCGTACCGAGCAGGCAACTCAACGTGGCCGAGGGCGACATCTGGTGAAGATATCGGAACTGCTATAGAGGGAGGTTCAGAGAATTCGGAGACTAGCAAATCAAAATGGTTAATTCATTGATTGACGTTTTCATCTTATTTTTCAATCCTTCTATAAGTAGCCGATTGGTCAGTTTTAAACTACCTTTCCTAAGCTCCTCCCCTTGTCAACGTATCTCACACCTCCTTCGAGAAATTTCCGCCGACGTCCTGGGTGCAATTCCTCTCTATCTGTGTGCCAGTAAAAAATCTGTCTATGTCTGTCTTACTTGACGAGGTTTAGAGGTGGGTATCTGATCAAGCACACAACCCAGAAATACATGTACCAACCAACCATTTCCCTATGAGAAGACGGGATGACTCACTTTGCAGGTTAATTGAATAACGTCGCACGAAAGCTACGCCTGATCTTTAAACTCACCACGTAAATTTTAGTTTCGGTCGTAACCAGCCCAATCAAATCCAAGCTATAAAGTATCGTTTGGCAAGTTGAGTTACAAGCTTTTGTAATTTTTTTTCAATTTATGTTAAAATTTGTAGGTTTCTTTTAGAAGTGATTGATAAATATACAAACAGTTACTACACTATACTATACGCATTAAAAAAAGATAATTTGCATAAATAACAGCTGACTACAAAAAGGGGAAGCAGTTACAGTTGGTACAGCTGTGGAAATAAAAAAGTACCCACTTGAGGTTATTTCCTCCGTTAGTCACCCTATAGAATCGGACCTTTTTGAGATTGTGAACAATTAACATTCTGAGTTAATTGCATGACACAAAATTTGCATAAGGGGCCATCTTCATATTAAAAATGTTACTAACTTTAAAATTTCCGATAGCAACACCCCTTTTTGGATCCATATTTCAAATCTCTGACCTATGTTAATACGAAATGCCAAATTTTGTAAGTTTTTAAGCATTATTAGAGGAGTTAGAGACATGCAAAGTTTAGGTCCCATAATGTTAAATGAGTTGCACATAAAAAACTATCCCGATCCATAAATAAATAAGATAATGAAACGAATTTTTTACTGAAAACAAATTATAATAACCCAAACAAAATGCATTCAATATTGGGATATTTAAAACAATTTTTATATTTTTAAATAATTATTATATTAATTTTTTAAAAAAATATGAATAGAAACCCCTTAATATTTTTAAAGAAATAAATGTAAGACAAAAAGATCAAGCGAAATCCCAATTTTTAAAAATTTTTATTCATAATTTGCTGAGTAAATCACAAAATACTTTTTAATTACCCTTTAGGGGACTGTGTATAAGATTACGTGTGTAATTGATAAATAAAGACGGCTTTGCATGCATGCTTGCTTGTCATTTTAGAGATAGTCCCTAAAAGGTCCACAAGTGATTCGATTGAATAACTCGTCAAATATTCATCCAAATGTAACAAAAACTTAGATTTAAGGGTTTTCAAGAGTGCTTAACATTTCTAAGTTATTAAAATTGGGTGTTGCTATTGCAAATTTCAAAGATCGCAATATTTTTAATATGAAGACGGCCCCTTATGCAAATTTTGTATCGTGCAATTAACTCAGAATGTTAATTGTACACAATCTCAAAAAGGTCCGATTATATAGGGTGACTAACGGATGAAATAACCTCAAGTGGGTACTTTTTTATTTCCACAGCTGTACTAAAGTTTATTATGTGACACCATAAACATTTATACCTGCCTACCTATTGTTGTAATCTCTGTTGGATGTCATGCCTAGTAATTTTTTGGTTGGTACAAAAATATTATCAGGTATGACATCCAACAAAGACGAACATTACCAGGTGGGTCGGGTGCAATTTTTTTTTCGACATTCGGATAATCATTCATGCTTCGGATAATTGAAGTTCTACTGCACGCGGTTTTAGAATTTATATTAGAAATTATTTAAACATTGTGTTATATCTATCTGTGGAATTTTGTCGACGTGCCTCGTAATTTTAAAATGCCGTCAGAAAGACGATGCTTGTATCTGACTGGGAACCAATTCGTAATATTGTGCAAGACTATGAAACATTGCACCGCGATGGATTTAATGTGCACAAACCCTCTCTATACGGTAGATATTTGATTGATATTATGATTTATAGAAGGATTACATTCGATCCTGGCATCGGATCTCTGGGTTTGCAGGTCAACTTGTTTACAGCTATACCTGCGAGAAGAATGTATTTTATACTAATCTTGGTTTATTTGATGCTTTAAGGGGTCATAGGAGTCTTAAAAATGTGCAAAGAAGGTACTACAAAGCATAGTCTGATCCTTCATGTAATTTTTTAACTACTCAATATATAATAGAAGTAGAATTTTTTAATATGTAATTCTACAATATTTATTTAATATAAAACAAATTTTAAAATTTATGAAACTTTAGCCAAACTTAAATAAATGATATTAAGCATAAAGCTATTTGAACACATTGTGATTAGGCTTGCGCGGCAAATTGTGAGGTCAAAATTGAAAAAATTACCAGGAAAATGATTTTATATTGTACAAATATGTGCAAACAAAGACTTATACCTAAATTCACAGCTCAATTTTAATTAGAAAATATTTTAAGAACTTTTTTCTAAAAAAATTAATAAAATTTTTTAAATTTTGATTTAAAATTTTATTTTTAAATAATTTCTAATTAAAATTGAGCTGAGAATTTAGGTATAAGTCTTTGTTTGCACATATTTGTACAATATAAAGTCACTTTCCTGGTAATTTTTTTCAATTTTGATATCCCAATTGCCGCGCATGCCTAATCACAATGTGTTAAAATAGCTTTGTCGTTTAATATCATTTATTTTAGTTTTGGCTAAAGTTTCATAAATTTTAAAATTTGTTTTATATTTAATAAATCTTATAGAATTACATATAAAAAAAATTTTACTTACATATTGAGTAGTTAAAAAATTACATGAAAGATCAAACTATACTTTGTAGTACCCTCTTTGCACATTTTAAGACTCCTATGACCCCTTAATGAAATATGCACTTGCATGGCACTTTTTTTTGCTTAATCAAAATTGTATAGTGGTGTTTGGAATCGGTCCAGTTTGATCGGTGAAATGGTTGTTTGTGGTGCTTGGAATCGAAGAACACTTTAATGCCTTATTTTTTCTTCTCAAAAATATTCCACACAATTTTCTTTAAAAACTTCCATTTTATTACGATGCATATTTACATAAATTATCATACGATAATTTTTCAGAACAAAAAAAATTTATATGTTTGACACAAAAGTGTATTTTTTAAAATTCATTCGTATATCCTTTTTTGAAAATTATAACAAATGTTATTGATAGATTAAAAAACCACATCATAAAAGTAATATTGAAAGATCATTGAAAGTAAATATATTGAATATGCTTCAAAATATAAATTTTTCGATAAGGGGACGTACATAAATTACGGCACGCTCAGAGGGGGAGGGAAGGGTATGCGCCAACATGAGGATCGAGAAGTAACGATTCAAAAATTTCCAATTTTGCAAAGAAAAACTGTCTTAAATAAAATGAAGTTTTTGAAAAAAAAATTTTAAAAAAATTTATAAGAGGCACTATTATAGTTGTGTAGTGTTTTTCTGAAGAAGACGAGCCGAAACTTATATATATTATATAATTTGTGCAGCAACAAATAAAGTATTTGCGCCAATAACGTGGTTTCTTTAGTGAATCCTCTCATGCTTGTTTCAAACTCAAAATGGAAGACACTTTAGAATTAATTCCCATTACTAAATATCTGCGATTTTTATCGAGCATTTAGAGTAAAATTGAAACAACCAATAAAATCACGATGGACAAAAAGGAAAACTGGAAACTTATATAATCTAAAACAGCCAAGTTGCAATTTTCTTTGAAAATAATTTGGCAATCTGGATTTGAAGGATACTACCTCGAATAATTAGCTATATTCTAGGAGTTAGGGAAAATTTAATCTAATTGAAACTAATAAGGTTTAATACTGTTGTTGTGATCATGGATATCCTATGGAAGAATGTTACCAGAGCGTCCGGAGAGGATGGACATCTTTTTACACAAATTAAGACCAACATGTAGACAATTAACATTGTATTGAACGCTGAGTACGATGTCGCCCTTAGCGGTTGCGTTGGGTGCCTATTCAGGTGATGGCTCGTCACCTGACTGTGGTTCCAAAATACGATGCCCGTTCTCCAATAGCCCTCGTGTAGCTCTAGTGCGACGATAATTCAAACCTTACCTAACCTAACATTGTATTGACAAGTCAATCATCCATGCGCTTACCAACCGGGATTCGAACGCGGAAACTACTGGTTGGGATTTATACGGGATATTCGGTATGCCGAGTATGCAGCGATAAAGATTTAATAAATTACAGGAATAAGAAAATGATGCACATAAAGAAGACAAAACAGATCAGTCGGTTAAGGCATTTTTTTGCCTTAAATGTGAAAGGTCCCAGGTTCGGTCCGGGCATCGCCAAATCAACCGCCGACCTATAAATAGTACGTGAAGAAAAATGTCCGACGAATAATACCCCTTGCATTGGGAATGCACGCTAAATATTCTTATTAGTCCCAACACTGCGTACGATGGCTCCTTGAACAGTTGCATTGGGTGCATACCCTGATGTCGACTCGCTACTTGACCGCGGTTGTAAACTACGACGCCCGTCGCCAATAGCCATCATATAGCTCTAGTGCGAAGATATTTCAAACTAACTTTACTAAACTATATTAGAGGGGATGGGGAGCCCAGTCGGTTGAGCACACGCTTAGCATACGGAAGGTTCCAGGTTCGGGTCCGGGCATCGCCAAAAAGTAGCTGCCGACCGATAAACGGCCCGTGCAGCAAAAAATGTCCGGCGAATAATACCCCGTGTAAGGGAGTGCGTACGATGTCGCCCTTAACGGTTGCGTTGGGTGCCTACTCAGGTGCTGGCTCGTCACCTGACTGTGGTTCTAAAATACGACGCCCGTCGCCAATAGCACTCGTGTAGCTCTAGTGCGACGATCATTCAAACCTAAAACTAAACTATATTAGAACACAACGGACGGAACACAACAAGATATCGCATTGATAGTGGAACCGAATCATTAATTAAAATCGCGGAAGACCAAAAATGAAAAACTGAAAAAAGTTACCTTATATAAAACACGCCAATACTGCTACCTAATGCCAAAACAGATTTAAAACGTTATGCAAAAATCCTTTTTGAAAGAAATTGTAAATTATACAACAAAAACTTCAAGAAGTACAGCTGTGGAAATAAAAAAGTACCCACTTGAGGTTATTTCATCCGTTAGTAACCCTATGGAATCGGACCTTTTTGAAATTGTGTACAATTAACATTCTGAGTTAATTGCACGATACAAAATTTGCATAAGGGGCCGTCTTCATATTAAAAATATTACGATCTTTGAAATTTCCAATAGCAACACCCAATTTTAATAACTTAGAAATGTTAAGCACTCTTGAAATCCCTTAAATCTAAGTTTTTGTTACATTTGGATGAATATTTGACGAGTTATTCAATCGAATCACTTGTGGATCTTTTGGGGACTATCTCAAAATGACAACCAAGCATGCATGCAAGGCCGTCTTTATTTATCAATTACACATCTAATCTTATACCCAGTCCACTAAAGGGTAATTAAAAAATATTTTGGGATTTACTCAGCAAATTATGAATAAACATTTTTAAAAATTGGGATATCGCTTAAACTTCTTGTCTTAAATTTATTTCTTTAAAAATATTAAGGTGTTTCCATTCATATTTTTTTAAAAAATCAATATAATAATTATTTAAAAATATAAAAATTGTTTTAAATACCCCAATATTGAATGCATTTTGTTTGGGTTATTATAATTTCTTTTCAGTAAAAAATTCGTTTCATTATCTTAATTATTTATAGATCGGGATAGTTTTTTATGTGAAACTCATTTAACATTATGGGACCTAAACTTTGCACGTCTCTAACTTTTCTAATAATGCTTAAAAACTAACAAAATTTGGCATTTCGTATTAACATAGGTCAGAGATTTGAAATATGGATTCAAAAAGGGGTGTTGCTATTGGAAATTTTAAAGTTAGTAACATTTTGAATATGAAGATGGCCCCTTTTGCAAATTTTGTGCTATGCAATTAACTCAGAATATTAATTGTTCACAATGTCAAAAAGGTCCGATTCTTTAGGAAGAATAA
This sequence comes from Hylyphantes graminicola, assembly GCA_023701765.1. NCBI lineage: Eukaryota > Metazoa > Arthropoda > Arachnida > Araneae > Linyphiidae > Hylyphantes > Hylyphantes graminicola. Next base: position 27,144,683 of record CM043119.1, read on the forward strand.
CGGAGGAAATAACCTCAAGTGGGTACTTTTTTATTTCCACAGCTGTACATGTTTTTCGGATTTTAACTTAAATTAATATTTCAACAAAAATATATAAGTCCAAATTTGTGCAATTGTTCACACTTTGTAATGCCTTTTTCTGAACTTCAAGTCCCCAAAGCATATTTCAAACTCTTTCAAATAAATCATTTGGAAGAAATTAAAAAAGATTTTTTTTACTAATTAAGAATTAGAATCTAATAGAATGAATCAATGCCACTTAATTTTTTTAAAGCTTTTAAACTGGACGCAATAGTAAAAAATCCATTTGTATTTTCGAAATCGGCGTCCAAAAACACACAATGAATTGAAACTTTAGCTTACGGAGCAGAAGTTAAAATTCGCAGACTCTTGAAATTGAACAACACGTACCTTATCTTAACTGAGTTTCAGCATCTTTAACTAAAAGGGGAGGAGCTAACTTAAGGGGGAGGAGCTTAATTTCTACTCCCAGGGGGCGCTACTTCCTAGATAAGACTGGATGTTGAAAATTTCATAATTTCGCTGCCACTTTTCTACCCTAAAAATGCAAATAATTGCGAACTTTTTTTTTTCAATGCGAATGAAATTTAAAGTTCTACGTCTCTATCTTTTCAGTTTTTCAAATTTCGACCTAGTTCATATTGTAAAATGATATATTAATAATCAAAAAATTATTTTAACCAATTTCAAAAAAGTGAAAAGATAGAGACCGGCAAATCAACTGCATGCATCATATAAAAAAAACCGCTTGTAAAAATATTAATTAGAGCCGGAGAAATGTGGCAGACTTTTTATTTTTTTCCCATAGGATTAACACAGAGAGAAGCCTTCGCTTGAGAAGCCGATTCTCGGTACTATTCCCCCTTAAGACACATGCTCGTTGGTTTGGAGACCTCACTGTAAAAAAATTGGCGTGAATTCACTAACGATTACTTAGTAACTTACAGATATCACACCATTTACTAAAAAATCACCTGTAACCAATCTCTGTTAGAAGGCATACTAAGCAAACTGCTGTAGTAATACTAAGTAAATTGATGTAACGCCCTACAGCGCCACCTGGCTATCTTTTCGAGAGATGCGAAGTTTCCCTTGTTGCATTGTTTCTATAAATTTGTTCGATCGGTCATTGGATTTAGCAAAATCTAACCGGTGATCGCGTCCGTAAATTGAAAGTGCACGAGTCGACATCTTCAATCGGTTCGGTGAACAAAATTCTATAGATAAAAGTCTGAATCGATATCAGTCAAAGGTGAAAATTCAATCAATGTATGTTTCATCGGAAAATTATGACGAATCGATACCGCAATGAAAAGAAATCGAAAAACGTGGCTTTTTTTTATTTTAGTGCATGCAAATTGCGTTAAATTATTTCTAAAACTTCATATCCGAAAGTTTCATATTCGATCAAGATTTTAACTTCATTACACGCAAATAAACTGCATCTCCCGATGGCCATGTGGATAGACGCGCTGCTTTTCGTTGCAAGATGAGCGAGCGGATCTTGAGGTAGGGAGTTCTGTCCTGCTGCTCCGGAAATTTGAAATAATACCTGACTAACCAAAAAGTTAGTGGCGCCCTCTTGTTTTGTTTTTGTAAAGCACCTGTAAAACTACTTCCAGTTTCCCAGCAAACTTACAGGAAAAGCACTGGGGAAGCTGCTTATAGTTTCTTAGTAAACATACAAGAAAATCTCCTGTAAATCTACTACAGTTTTCTTAGTATGGTTACTAAGGAAATGTATGTGTTACTTACTAAGTTTAATGCAGTAAGGAAAGTTCATGGCACATGAGCTTTCTAGAAATTTTTTAGTAATGCCCATTCGCCCTCAATACCGTCGGTCGGGGCGTTTTAAAAGGTGTACCCGCGAATTTTTGAACAATGGTAACTGAAGTGAAGGTTTATGTACAGGGTGATCCAAAAGTCAGGACAAACTTTAAAATTGAATAATTCTAAAACAAATAAAGAAAAAAGATGCGGTTTGCACCAAACTGTCTGAAAAGAAGCCGGGTTTTATGTGGTGACAAAATAAGAATAAAGTAATAATAACAGTAATAATAATCGTAGTTCTGTTGGTGACCTACAGATAGCACTTTATTTTTTTTATTTCATCTAAAGATAATTTGCAGAAAAAAATACACGATTAGTTACAATTATTTACATTAAATGTTCGATATGATGTCCACCATTCTGAAGTACCGCTGCAAGATGAGTAACCATTATATCGTTCACAGCATTTTGTAGCATTTCTCGGGTTATGGCAGACACATGTAGCATCTTTCAGTGCTGCTAGTGATGGGTTTTTTAGTCATGGGTTATTTTTTACTACTTATTTTTTCGTAACCACACGAAATCCGGCTTCTTTTCAGTCCGTTTAGTGCAAACCGCATCCTTTTCTCTTTATTTGTTTTCGAATTATTCGATTTTGAAATCTGTCCTGACTTTTGGATCTCCCGGTACCTACAATTCGATAGTTAGTTGCTAAGAGAAAATTTTGAAGATGCGTTATTACGATGCGTTTTTCATTGAACTTGGGAGCTGTTTACATTTTTGGATACAGCTATGATACAATGAGTGGTGTTGGGTGATGTCTTTTTACAATTATTAAAGTAAACAAAAAAATTTAAAGGAATGTTTTTAATATTTTCAGGTTTAAGTACGAAGAGCAAATCATCACATTGAGACCTTTTACTTTACCACAGTTATTTGGACCATAATTAAGATTCACCCGTGCAACGCCGGCACGTAAAATTTGAAATGGTTTGTAAAATTGGTAGATTTAAAAAAAAAACCTTTCAAGTAACTTGGACAGTTAGTTACATAGTTTTAGGATTTTCAAATCTCCCAAACCTGTTCACCCCTAAAATATCTTCAGCAAATATATTCTTTATATAAACACTAAAAAAAACCAATTATATATTTAAAAGTTATGTTTTTGAAGAAATTTGCAAAAGCAGCTTAACAGCTAATTAGCGTTTATAGCGCTTGCTTGATTACTGACTATACCTTTACTTTTTCTCCATACAAATATGAATTATTATTTTCAAATGCACCAGCTTTCTTTACAAAATAACATATTAAACATTTTTTAAAAATTTTACCCGAAAGAATAAATTGTTGACATTTCGCGTTAAAAAATTATTTGCATACTTTGTGTACGTGAATAGTGGTTACTGAAATAAAGAACTAAATTCAATTCGAATGTTACTTAACCTCTTAAGACCCCAACAAAATCCTACACGTGTATTCTCTCATCTAAACATACTAAAAAAGTTTTTTTAAATGATGTTTAATAGTTACTGAGAGACACTCTTTAAACTTTAAAAGTGCACATTTTTGTACTATGAATGAAATAAAAAAGGCCGTATCACTTATTTGAAGTTAATTTTTAATTTTAACATTGTATTTAATGCAAAATGAATTTAAAACTAACTACCAAAATAACTTTTTGAAAAGTTTAACAAAAGTTGTGAAGTTATTTTTTAAAAAACTCTAATATCGTATTGACACTCGTTCAACTTAATTTTTTGCTTCCACACTACGTTTATCACGTAAAAAGTCGAAGGTATTATGATCGTTTAGTCCGTCTGTCTGTCCATCCGTCACCCTCTTTCTTATCCCATCTTGTTACAAATGCTACAGGAAAGTGTGATACGTTAAAAAATTCAGGGAATCGAAATTAGAAGACATTGAAGATCTCAGCTAAAAATTCGAATTCAAAGTAGTTTAATTATTTAAAAAAAAAACAGCAACATTTGATGCTCATTTAAAAAGTATAAGAAGCCATATTTATTAGAATAAAATCACCATTGCCATCGCAACAATCGCTCAGGAAACTTTAATTCTTTTAAATAATAAAGCAAAATTTATTTTGCAACATCAACCAGTTTGAAATGACGTCGAATATATTTCACTAAGAGATTCTTTGTTTGTATGTTGATACGAAATGTTTTGGTTCTATTTAAAAGATGGGAATGTTGCATATTTATTCTTCGAAATATGAATTTATTTTTGCAAACGATAATAATTATCGAATTAATAAGTATTGAATTTGCGCACTAAATTAAATAAAACTAGCCAAATTTTGATTGTAAATTTTTAAAATAAAATTAATATTGTGTTTGGCGCCTTTTTGTCTGTTAAGCACAAATGTTGTGTGGAAGTGGGATGAGTAATAGATTCTGTCACAAACCGATTTGTTTATCGAAATAAATGACTTATACCTGTAGCCAAAGGCAAAAAAACTGATTTTTGGATCTTTTTCTATCGACCATGGCAATTCTGAAATTAATTAAAGTTAATTGTTTGTGGGACGATTTTAAAAAATGTCCCCGTATGGGGACGCCACGTCGCAAGAGGTTATTAGGGGAGAATTTCGAAGATACGTTAGTACATCCGTTTTTCATTGGAGTGGGAAGCTGTATACTTATTTGATACAAACACTATGATATAATGAGTGGTGTTGAGTGATGACTTTTTACGATTATTAAACGAAACTATGGCAGATCGAGAAATCAAATTAAAAAGAATGCTTATCCGAAGTTTCATGCTTCATTACGAAGAGCAAATCATCACATAGAGACTGTTCGCTACATCATAGTTATTTGAGGTATTATTAAGAGTTCACCCGCATGCAATACCGGTCTGTAAAATAATGACAGTTTTAAATACAATTGCACACATCAATACCATTTTGTTTGAGCTAAAATTATAACTCTCCATCTTACGTTTAATTTTTAATGAATATAAACTAGTTGATGTACGTAGAAAGAATCTCATGTTTTAAATAGCTATTTTAGTATAAGTAGAGAAAAAATTACTTACTAATGGGTGCAGTTAAAACTGTGTTCCATAACATTAAATGAAAAGTGAGCAGCAAAATTGTAAACACATAATTCATTCTCATGGATTTTCTGTAATAATGCATGATAAAATTTTCAATAAAAATTGCAATGCACTAGATTAATACTAATCAATTGAATAACATAAAAAAACTTTTTAAATTACCTTTGAAATTGGCCTAAACCTAGAATTTTTTTTTATTGCAAATTAGAACTAGAAACTAGTAAAATAACCTAACGATATTTAAGCAAAAAAGCAAGTTTGATATCCTTAACTAAATCCTATTAACAAAATTATTTTAAAACTAGCTTAATAAACCTGGCGTTTCACAGGGGAATACACTAATAACTTGTAAATTATATAAACTTTTACTTTATGCGAATCGATAATACTCCTATCATACAGTATACTAATGCCAGCTTTATTTTTAAGTAGGGTAGCACACTGGATACCAGCCCTTCATTTTATGAAGTAGGTAACAACACAAGGTTCAACATCGATTTCTAGAATTGATTAAAATTTGGAAATATATTCAAAATCGAGCAGAGTAAATATTATGCAGCATAAAAAAATATATAAAGTTTTTAATAAATGCAATAAAAAATCAAATATCGTTTAAATTGCAATCTTACAAATGTGGTTATGTGTACTTATACTTAATATTTCCATGCGATAATATTCCTTTCAAATTAAAAATTACCATAAATCCTAAGACCTCACAGCGATGCACAATGCTATTTGTAAGTAGAAATCGGCTCACGTTTTTCCCACCCAAAAACGTTTATATTCGTTGACGAATAATGAAATGACGACTAAAGCACTAAAAAGGTTTTTTTTTTTAAATTCAAATATGTAGTTCCATAGTTTTGGCTGTGCGTTGATACATGATTTCCTCTATAGATAGTACAGTGGTGGAAATTGATTTATGAACTAACACTCTTTTCACCAGATATCGCTTTGTATTAAGAGGGACTGTCAGTCCTATACACGTAATGCTTTATTTTTCAAATCACAGATTCTTGTAAAGTATTTTTTAAACGTATGATCTGTTTGCACCAGCTACGCAAATAGGGATGAAAGACAATTTAAAAAAGATTTGAAGGAACAATATCAATCAGTTTTCAATTATTAATTTTTTTTAAAAGCTTCATTTTGAGAATCGTGGCGACATCTGTAGGACAACTTGTCTTATTTAATAAAAAGATTTATTATTAATTTAAATAATTCACTCATGCATTATCTTTGTATGTTAATACAGAATTTAAATGATGCTTTTACATTTCAAGTACTTTTTATGACGAAAACGTTCATAACAAACGAGAATCTATGATTTTAAAATTTGATGACACACAAAAATAAATGTCGCCAAATCGTAGAAGGAAAAAACGTCAATATCTAAATCGTTCAAACTGTAAACCTAAACCACATGGAAAAGTGGGCGGAGCTCATTATAAATCCAGTCGAAGAATTTCGTGCGACTTTTAAACTTGATTACTTTAGTTGTAGTATAGGTTGGATACTTTTAGATTAGATTTGGTTTAAATTATCGTCGCACTAGAGCTACACGAGGGCTATTGGCGCTTGGATACTTTTAGCGATTTTGATATGTACAGCTGTGGAAAAAGTTCCCACTAGTGATTATTTCGAACGTTAGTCATCCTATAGAACCTTTTTGACTTTGTGTCTATATAACATCATGAGTTAATTGCAGGACAAAAAATTTGCATAAGGAGCCGTCTTCATATTAAAAATGCTATTAACTTTAAAGTTTCCAATGGCAGCACCCAATTTTATAATTTAGAAATATTAAGAATCCTCATAAACCCTAAATCTTAGTTTTTGTTACATTTGGCTGAATATTTGACGAGTTATTCAATCGAATCACTTGGTGACCTTTGGTTTACCATTTCTAAAGTGACGGCCGTAGTCTGTGGGTTTATTGAAGGGAGAAATATAAACGTTTATTTAAAAATGTTTAGGGAGGGGTCCTGGGATGTATAGTCAATGAGGATGAAGCCCTGACGTTATTTTTAGAATATTTTATAATCTTTTTTTAAATTCGAAAAAAAATTGTAATAGAAAAGAAGGTATTGACATGGTAGTCTTCCCAAAGTGTCCCGTCTGTCTGTCCTTACTTCGGTGACGAAATCTGTTCTATCCATCAAATCTTAAGAATCATTTTTGTCATCGAAAGATAGGACAGCAGGGACCTAACTTCATATTTTTTGTTCTTCTGTTTGTACGTCCATACGGACATCTGTCATCTTGTCATGTCGACGAACGACCCATTAAAGTAGCATTGGAATTTAATTTTTAGTCATTTAAATTACTGTTGCCACATCAGCAATATCACGAAAAACCTTATTTGAAATGTTAAGGATTATTAATTTTTTCTTTGTAAATCAATTTGGAATGGCGTTATAAAAAATATACCACAATGTGATTTTTTTAAATGTTTATTATATTTGTTTACTAAGAAAGTGGTTCACGGTGTTACTTTTTTTGCTTAAAGAGCTAATTGGTATTAATTTACAATTAAATTCCTTTAATTATCAGTGCAATTTGGAGTTTTTTCATGTTTATCATTGCCAAATGTTCTGGGTATATCAGGTTTTTTCAAATATTATAGTTATTGATAGTTATTTAATTACAAGAATCTCGTGTAATTTAAGGTGAGATTTTCAAAGCATTGCCAAAGATCACGGAAAGGATGCTACAGGATGTGACTCGTTTAATTTTACATAATTATTCTTCAAACTGCAAATAAATTTAGCAAACTATAAAGATTTTTTATTTAATTTGCGGAAGAAAAAATGTAATTATAGTAGCCAATTTTTAGAGTTGAAGATTCAAATTGCAACTGAATGCTGGGTTAGTCTGTATTTGTTCTGAAGTTATAAATCTTGTGCGGAAGTGGTTATAGGTGGCAGTTAATGTTATTATAATACCCTTGCGTTCCGACGAGAATTTCATTCTAGTACTTAAGTAACTGCACATGTAGGCTTTTTAATTCTTTAAGAACTTCTCGAGCAATATTCAAGAACATGTGTCGTTTGGTGGCAGAGTACTGAAAGTTTAATGTGCCAATCACGCAGTCCGACGCTATTTTAGAGGCCTTGAAAAGTTGCAAAAAGCACGTCAAGATTTCCCGGCTCCAAAGGTGTGCAATGTAGAAAGCATCTTTCAGAACGAATGTACAGATTAGTGGCGGGGGTAAGGCTTGTAATAAAGAGACCAGTGTCTAATTTACAAGAGCAACCGAATGAACAAATTGACAAACTGCCACTAGCAATACAAAAGGTTCCTGCACATGTTTTTGAAGACCATAAACCCGCGTTTGTTTGTATCTTGCTGACCTTATTATTGCCTTTAAAACTGCTAATACGAAAGATTCATTATACATTGGGGTTTCTACTTTTGCATTAGTATGCCATTAGTTTTAACAAACATAAAGATTGCTACGCCAACAATTAAAAAAGTACGGAACTAGATTTAAGGGGTCATAGTCTTAAAAATGAGCAAAGAAGGTACTACAAAGCATAGCTTGATCTTTCATGCAATTTTTAACTACTCAATATAAAAGTATAATTTTTTTATATGCAATTCTATAAGATTTACTTATTATATAACAAATTTTAAAATGTATGAAACTTCAGCCAAAACTAAAATAAATGATATTAAACATGAAGCTATTTGAAGACATTGTGATTAGGCTTGCGCGGCAAATTGTGAGGTCAAAATTGAAAAAATGACTAAGAAAATGACTTTATATTGTACAAATATGCACAAACAAAGACTTATACCTAAATTCTCAGCTCAATTTTAATTATAAATTATTTTAAGAACTTTTTTCTAAAAAAATTATTAAAAATTTAAAAATTTTAATTTTAAATTTTTTTTTAATAATTTCTAAATAAAATTGGGCTGAGAATTTAGGTATAAGTCCTTGTTTGTACATATTTGTACAATATAAAGTCATTTTCTTGGTCATTTTTTCAATTTTAACCTCAAAATTTGCCGCGCAAGCCTAATCCCAATGTGTTCAAATAGTTTTATGTTTGTTATCATTTATTTTAGTTTTGGCTGTGAAGTTTCATAAATTTTAAAATGTGTTAGGTAATAAATAAATTTTATAAAATTGCATATAAAAAAATATACTTATATGTTGAGTAGTTAAAAAATTACATTAAAGATCACCTTCTTTGCACACTTTTAAGACTTCTATGACCCCTTAAGAACAATACTGTTGAAAAGAAATCGTTTCCTGAAAGATCGTAATATTTACAAAATAAATATAATTTATTAAACAAATAAAAAAATTAAGTGAAAGAGAAATAACCAAACAACGCAATTTTTTCCCCTCCAGAACATCGTCCCGGCTCGCAAAAGAGTTCCGAAACCAGTTTTCGTTTGTCTAAACCTGATTACAATCGAATAATCTTTATCTTGTGATTGAGAAATCTTGCCGTGCTCCACTCCCCAGAAAGAGAAACGTATCCCCTTTTTTAAATCGCCAGACGTATCATTTGGCGAAAATTTGTAACGCCACCTGGCGAGTCAGAATCAAAATAAAGTTGGCTGATAAATTCTCTTAAGTGCTCGCAATTCGAATTTTGTCTGTTGTATATTCAGAGTATAATAAATGATTTTCGCACATAATTTTTTTCAAAAAATGATATTTAATAAAAATATATCTATTTTTAGTTTTTTAGCATGTCAAATGGTGGAAATTGATTTATGAACTCAAATTTATTTTGAACCCAGGTACCAAATATTTTAACTAGCTCTTCATTTGAACTTCAGGGGAGCTTACTATCATTGTTTATAAATAAGCTTAAGGCCAACTTTGTTGAAATTTATCTGTTTTATTCCCATTTTACTAAATAGGAAAGCTTGCGGGACTGCCTGAAGCCAAAAAGGTAAAAAATGACCCTTATATAATATTGTAACTAATGTGTAAGAGAAATCAGCATATTAATTAAACGATCAATAAATATAATTCATAAATATTTGAAGAATCATTCTGACTAAGGTAAAAACCATCAATAAAAAAGGTATAAAGGGACGAGGCAGAAAAGCAGGATTATTGGACTTGCATACCAAAAAGTTACAATTTTTTGGCAGAATTTGTGCATTACAGGACGAATTTGTTATGAACTATCATTTCCTGTAACTTCCAGAAGAGTAGGACAAATATTGATATCGTCGTCGAACTTGAAATGTTAAAAAAGGAAGACTGGTCCAAAGCTGACTCTTCACCATAAGAACAGGCTATTAAAATATGATCATAACTGCATAAAAATGGATTGGGTGGGGGTGGATTGAGAGAAATGGGAAAAAAAGTGAAATTTGCTGATGAAAAAAATTCTATTCGGATGGACGTGATGGTTTAAACTTTAATTAAAAGGATCTTCGAAAATAACCAAGACCTGACTTCGGCAGAAATGTTAGTGGTGGAAGTTTGACGGTTTGGGCAACGATATTTTATGATTGAAGAAACAAGGTTTTGTTTCTGAAGGGCTGACAAAAATCACTTTATTACAGATTTGTTCTGGAAAATTCTTTGATTCCTTTTTGCATGGCAAAACTTTGCTTTTGATTATATTTTTATGCATGATAATGCAAGTATCCACATTTCAAACGAAATGGAAGACAGGTTTAATGTACAAAGTGTTGTTCATTTAAATCATACGGCCAATAGCCATGACTTAAACCTCAAGGATAACGTCTGAGATCAATTGGTACGAATAATTTACTCAAATGGAGTATGGTGTCAATGGAGTGTGCATCAGTTATGGAATAGAAAGACTTAATCATTAAAAACTGGAAATTGCTTGACCAAAGCTTGACCCAAAGTTTCGTGTTGTCTATGAAAAACAAAATCAAGGAAGCAATAACGAAAAAAATTGTTTTAGTAATTATTAATTGAGATTGAATGTAAAAGTTCATAAATCAATTTCCCTATGCTAAAACTAAAATATCAACAAAAGAAATTTTTTACGAAATTATATAAAATTTTATTTACGGGTATAATTTATAATACAAAGCCTGTATAGTGCATGAAAATTAAATCGATAAAAACGCATTTAATAAAGCAATACTGTTAAAAAACTGCCAGTTCATAAATCAATTTCCACCACTGTAGTAACAAATGAAGATCTCATTGGAAGAACGTGCTAGGAGACAAAAAAGTGAAAACGAGAAAATCCGCTTTTAATTAAGTTTTTGTTTGCACCCAGGTCTGTTGAAAACGATTCTTGTAAACTTCAAAATATGTACTAAATTTAGAGATTATGAAAAAGGGGAAATTTGTTATCGTTAAAGAAGTCAGTAACATGTTCCATTTGACACAAAAATCTCCATTATTCCAAAAATGTCACTTAGCACGTTCTTCCAATAAGCTCTTCAAATACAAAAGGCAAACATTGAAAAAACACCAACATTTGAAAATAAATAAGCAAACAACAATGCAAAAATATGCACATTACCAATTATGGGTTCCTAAGGTGTAAAAACATGTACTAAAACGCTTCGTCTTAAGTGGTAAGTAAAAATATTTTAAAAACCAATGCGCTTACATAACAACAATTGTTTAAACATCCTTTTTGCTTTGCAAACAAGACCATAAAACTCCTTTACGATATTCAATCACACAATGTTGCACATAAAAAAATTGGATTTTGTTATAGCACTGACGTACATTTTGAAATTATTTATTTACTGTTTCAGTTTTAAAATAAATTTTCAAGATTTTATACTGTTACGTAAAACATGAACGCGTGCGTCAAAACTCTTTATTTATTTGCAATTGATCACATTGTATTATTTTTAGCCTACTTTTCTTTTTTTTTAATTCGAAGAATTAAAAATGAAAAAGTAGTAAAAATGAAAAAGTAGGCATTGACATGCTGTCGATGTTTGTCCGTCCGTTTGTCCGTACCCCCCTTCCAAAATCGGTTCTATAAATCCGATCTCAAAAATTATTTTTTTTATTAGAAAGGTATAACCTCAGACACCCAACTTTCATACTTTTTGTCCGTCTGTCTGTACGATTGGACGGGCATAAATCTACCATTTGTCGACGAATTCCCCTTTGAATTAGCATTTGAATTCAATTTCGAGTTATTTAAATTGCTGTTGAAAACCACAAATGCTACGTACAAGTGAGATACGTCAAAAAATTCAGCGCATCAAAATGAGAATGCATTGAAAATTTCAGAAAAGAATTCGAATTCTAAGTATTTCAATTATTTAAAAAACTTCAAAATTTAATGCTCATTTAAAAAGCATATAGGAAGCCATTTTTATTAAAATTAAATCATCATTGCCATCGCAACAGTCGCTCGAGAAACTTTAATTCTTTTAGACAATAAATTAAAATAAATTTATTTTTGCGGCATCGATCAGTTTAAAATGACGTCAAATATCTTTCACTTCGAGTATTCACTACGAGTTTGTATGTTGGTATGAAATGTTTTCATTCTATTTAAAAGCGAGAAATATTATATATTTATTCTTTGAAATATAAGTTTTTGCAAACTATTGTTATAATTATTTAATTTTCGAGATAAAATAAAAGAAACTAGCCGAATTTTGCTGGAAAATGTTATGGAATTAATGCTGTGTTTGGCGCCTTTTTACCTGTTAAACACAACTGTTGTGTGGAAGCGGGTAAAGTGACAGATTCTGTTACAAACTTACTTGTTAATTTACATTTCCTATTTTAAGTGTACTTTGGAGTAGTTTTATGGTTTTTGTTCTACGAATAATTAAATAGTTATTTATAACTGCAAATAAATCATGCGGATGATAAGTAATATTTATTTTATTGGCGAAAGAAAATTAATGAAAATAATTGATTTGGCTTTAAGAAGTTGAAATTATAGCTGGATGCTGTGTTTAGTGAAATTTATTCTAATATATATAAATTTAATGTAGAAACGGTTGTTGATGTCACTTACTGTAACAAACCCAGTTTTTTCAAGATAAGAATTTTAGAGAGTATTTAAGTAACAGGAAAGTAGGTTATTTTAGTTCTTTTAGAACTTATTATTTAATACAAGACTTTCTAAGCTGATTCCCTACAATAAACTATCATAAAACTGATTACTTACCATGAATATATCACTGGCAAGATTCATATTTAATAGAGTTTATTACACACAAATTTCCTAAGAACAATTTTTTTTTAAAAATATCATGCAATATTTGATAGATATACATTAGATTTGGTTTGAACAAAAATTGCAAAGGTCATCTTTAAAGCTTAAAGTGCAATATGTATTTGATATTTATCTTATAAGATAGTTAAAATTTAGAAAATATATATATATATATTAGTATTTTACTTTTCATCAAAATTTCTGTGCATACATTAGATATAAACATGTTTATGGCCTTTTTCATAAAAGTAAACATTCCGTAACACGGTCTAGTGTATTCTGTACAATCCAAATTCGATATCTATATGGTCTCTATAAGTCATTTTTCAACCACATGTTTTACCTTTTTCGTGATCATTTTACCCGCTTTATATTATAAGCGCATTTTTATTTGGAGAATACTAATTTCCTTTTAGCTAAGTGTCAAATTTATTATTTTTAAAATTCTTAAAATATTTGACATAAATCATTCACTTGGAGATCTAAAGAGGATGTTATTTATTCAAATTTTAAATTAAATAACAAAAACTTGATCTCAAATTATGTGTTTAAAGATACCGAATTTTAATATTTAGTATTCTAAGTCAGTGAGATCATGAGGGATGCTATTAATTTTAATCAAGTTAAAATAAGTTTTATTCAAAATCAATTGAGTTTTTATTAAATGATTCAACCAATGTGTAAATAAATATGTGATTCAGCCATACATAGTGATAACGTTTGAATGGTATTTAAATTTGAATGGTATTTAAATTTGATTTTTTCAATAGTTTTGTTAAAGAATTGTTAAATATATATAAAAAGAATTATCATTAAAAAAATAAATTAATTAAAATTTGCAAAGCCATTAAAATAAATTTTTTGTCATCAAAACTTTGTTGAAAAATATTTGGTTTATATAGTTGTGCTGTTAAAAATTCATCGATTATATTTAAGACCTTTCGACAATTTTTAATTTCATTAAAACAGCTGAACCCTGTAATAGATCAAGTCGTTCGAAGCAAAATATTTTATTAAAGATCAGACTTAACCCATGGTTTCCATAATCATATCACAGTAAAAGGTTTACATTTTCCAAAATACAAAAGTTTGTAAGAAATTAAATTACTAAATTTCATTTCTTTTCTCTACTGACGTCGTTCTTTAAAGTTTATATTTTTTCACAAAAATACTCTCTCCCTCCAGATATACATTTGTTGCAAGGACAAAATTTAATCGGTTCGTTTGCACTGTCATATCTAGATGCCATGTATTCCAAATTATATTGTAAAAATTGTGACATGTTTTTATATGAAAATAAATGAAATTAAAAAGGTATTTTAACTTAATTAAATGTGTGATCATTTGGAAATGTAATTAAAAAAATTATTTTACAATTTATGAAGTAGAAAGCAAAAATCATTGAAACATGGTCAAAAATATCATACATGCATTAATAGATACGAAATGCACATGTGTTACGCATTTGTAATTTAAAAATGATGAACTTTTTCTCGTGAATAATGGTATTTTAAACTGCTAGGCATAAAAGATATAAAAGGTCAAGAGTTCTAATACTTTTTTCAAAAATCTTACTGTAAATTAACACAAGATTAAACAGTTATAATGAATAAGGTAAATATTTTAATTTCATATTTTGTGATTTGATTTTTAGAGAGTGTTTAGCAGTTAACGCTTAAATATTTTGTCCCAATGTATGTCAACTGTATTTGAGTAAGTCTTTTTTCTTGGCAAATATCATTTGATGTGAAGTTAAAGTTTTCATTGAAGCATGTTTTTAGCAGGAATAAAGCAACGCTTGCATTCAAAAAGACATTATATAGAGGTATCAGGGAAAAGCAGCTACCCAAACATGCGTTATAGACAAGATTATACTTCCCGTTATCTAAGACTTTTGATTTGGAAGATTTGGAATCATTTTCATTTCTTTATCAAGATTAGAAGCTCTGTAAGTGATTTTTTTTTTTGCATTTTGCTACGAACTGGTTTTTTTTTTCGACGAAAAACAACTTAAGATAATTTTAAATATTTATTCATATATTTCAAAATAACTTAATTGAAAAGCACAACTGCGAATTTAATACACATAAAAAAATAATGATTTACATTTTATAGTTTTTTTTTATAAAAATATATCTGTTTTTTAAATTTACCCAAAATTATGTGTTTAAAATTTTACTATTTTGTTTAATTCTGCTACCCAAAAGGAAAGTGTCCCTTACTTGACCGCTTTCACAATACATTTTTAGTGCAAATTATTTTAAAAAAATACTGTATTTATTTGTATTGTAGATTATTGGAATCGTTAATTCGAATTATAAAATACGCTTAAAATGTATTGCTACAAAGTATACTTTGAAGGAATAAGGTAAGATTAATTAACTTTAAGTACTAGTATTACTTAAATACAAGTATTGCATATGTAATATGTGTTCGATATTTGCAATTTATGATGCACGCAATTTATGATTGAAGATAAAATCTCAAGTTTTCGCTTACTTATCGATTGCGCGATAGATTCGTAATAACTTTTCAATGAAATTGCGTGGATCAAGTTTATACCCTTTTTCAGATATTATTCATATGTTTTCATTCACCGATTGTCGATATCGTCTCTGTGTAGGTATGGAATAGTAGGCCGTGAGATTTGGCTTAATTCGAGCACGATCGATGACCGATTGGGCGAATTTTGAAAGGTTATTCTAAGAGGATTGTCATTCAATGTGCAACAAAATAATTGTTTCGACAATTTAACCTAAATTTCATTTATCTTTTACTAAATACACCTTTTTATGGTTTTTTTAAGCAAATAAACGATTAAAATTTAAGACTGCTATGCTGCACTTCATTTTAATATTTGTAAAGAAACATCAAAATATAGATACTTTTTAAAAAAAAAAAGGGGGGGGGTTACATTAAGAAAATATTCCTCTATTTTTTTTTAATTCCCAGAAAACATACAATACAATCTGCAGAGTTAAAAAAAAATCCGTATAATTTTGCTAATGAATGCCTCAATTTCAAGGATATTCTATCGTTCCCTAATGTTTATTGCATTCATAAGATCTTTACAAAAATAAATAGAATAGAATTCAGTAAAAAAAAAACAATCTTAATTTTAAATAAATTTCGGCTGCCAAGGGAATACGTTATTTCCTTTAGGATCATGGCACCAGGTACAAAGCTTGCACAAAGCCGCTCTACATGGTACAATATTTTTGTAATTTTATACTTAAAATACTTTTATTTAAAATCTTACATGGAAGTGAGTTTTAATTGATATACGATTTGTTACAAGAGCTTAGAAGATATTTTTTAATCTAGTTTAATTAAAATTATTCGATTTTTTTTAATAAAATAGAAAGCTGATAAAAACAATTAACTCTTACCCACCAAACCTTCTTTAGCTTTCACGCTAAGTTTATAACGCAAAAAGTGGAAGGTATTATAATCATTCAGAACGTTAGTCTGTCACAGGCCCAAACTATAAATGCTGCAGGCAAGTAGTATACGTCAAAAAATTCGCCATTCACTCAAAAACACGCAACAATCATTCTGGAAACTTTAATTATTTTAAATAAAAATTTTAAAGAAATTTATTTTTGCGGCATCAATCAGTTTGAAATGACGTCAAATATATTTCACTGAGATTCTTTGTTTGTGTGTTGATATGAAATGCTTTGGTTCTATGTAAAAGTTATTAATATTACTTAATTATTCTTTGAAATACAAATTATTTGCAAACGATAATAATTATTGATTAATTTTTGAGGAAATAATTATTGAATTCTCAAAATAAAATAAATAAAACTAGCCAAATTTTATCGTGTAAATGTTTATATTGGGATTAATATTGTGTTTGGCGACGTTTTTCCTGTTGAACACAAATGTTGTGTGGAAGAGGTCAGAGTGACATATTCTGTTACTAACACACTATTTTACATTTGACATGCCACAAGCTTTGTTGATTTGTGTGTGAGAGAGTCAACGTTGCACCGTATAACCTACTAAAAATGATCCATAGAGATCAATACAAAAATCTATTGACATAAGTGCAGCTTTATTGATGTCTACTTATTTCTACGGATGTCACTATTGTTATCAGTAGAAGCTATTGATATCAGTAACCTACTGATAATATTTCTTATTGATATCAATATAGCTCTACTGACACCAGTAAAGAAAATATCAGTAAGCTACTGATCTCAAATGACATCAATGGGCCTGCACTGATATCTATATAGATCAGTAGAGATTTCCATGAATATCAATAGAGATCAATAGAGATTTGTATAGATATCAATAGAGATTTCTATTGGTACCTGTAGGCCATTTCAACATACAAATTTTCTATTGATCTCTACTGACCATTTTTTGTAGGGTAATTAACAACGGTTGGAAACGAATATTTTTTTAAGTAATGGGGGTGAACGAGGTAGGCAGTTGCCCTACACTCCTTGCCAACCAAAAAGAAATATGCTTTGGAGAAGATCCTTCCGCGCATGTAGAGAGTTCCATAAATTATGTGTGAATCCATCCAGAAAACCTGTTTAAAACTTTAATTTCGTTTAAGGTCTAACAGATTAGAATATTTGAGAAAATTTTGCAGTTTTATCGGAATGAAAAGAGTATTTTGGTTAAATTGTATTCAAATCGTTTTGTATGTAAATATCACCTTACAAGAGTATCCAACTATTGGACCAACCCCGCTTTTCCGTCTGCCTTTTTACTCTTTGTTTTTACCCAAGTTAAGTTGGTACGGAGTGTAGATACCCCGTATCATCCCCCCCTTCACTGCATTTATTATTGTCCTTTATATTGCAGGTGGGGTATTACTGGACGCAAAAAGAGAAATGAATCTTATTTTAGGCATTATACTCTTAACTGGCATTGGGATCACAATAGCCACTGTTGACAATGGCGATTGTACTCCAAACTTTTGTGACACAGTTGAATGCGAAAAAGTCAATTGTACTCCAGAGCAAAAAGAAATTCAACATGGAGGAGAATGTGATTGTTGTCCGACTTGCCTTACAATAATAAGTAAGTTTATTTAAACATAAATCCCAATAAGTCGTGTTTAAATTCAATAACTTAACATTTCTAGCTTTCCAAGGGTATGCATGCTCTTCAATCAGTTCTTTTCTGCAATAAACGTTTATTTTTACCACCAATACCTGTAATTAAAAACTAATCTTAATCCATTGATATTTAATAAACGAATTTAACAAATTGATTAAAGCGTGAGTAGAACTTTCCTTCATCCGCAAAAGCAATAAAAGATCTTTTACAATACACATGTAGCCAGAAACTTTTTTTTATATAGCAAAAACTGCTATGGAACATAAAGTTCTGCTAGAGTGGCTCCCAAGTTTTGCTTAATCAATGAATTTGTTGACATTTTAAAGGAAATCACTGGCCTTAAATGGGATTGTTTCTTTTTTTTTCTTTTTTTTTTGAGTTTACTAATAATTCTTTGAACACTAACGGTAAAAATTGGGCACATATGAGTTGCAAAAATGTTTCATAAACGTTAATTGATTTTTTGTGAAAATAAAAAAAATAAAAGTTTGTATCAGTACACATATTTAGCTACTGAATGTTATTTTTGGTTTCTCTCTGGGCTGATGCTTATTTGAGATATTATTGTTTAGAAGAGCACGATTTTTTAAAAAAAATTTGTTTAATTATTTTAGGTAGGAGTTTTTTTGAATTACTTATTTAAAATTATATGCTTTAATAAAAATGAAGTTTTTTTTTAAAATATATATATTTTATTATTTAAAATACTGTTTTTTTTTTCAGAAAAAGGTGACTCGTGTGCTTCCTTACTTTTAAAAGGTACTCCGCCAAAGGTAACATGTGAAGAAAGTACGAAATGTAATGAAAAATCGAAAACCTGTTTGTGATATAAGTATAAAAAGGAATTTTAAAATGATGTCGCAATGCATACCATTATTTCAATCTCGATATTTAATACCAATATAAATTAAAAACTTTTTTTAAATGCTTTTGTACAACTGAAAAAATAGATTAATTTTATGGTTTATTTTATTAAAAATATTTCATGGAAATTATATGTTATCTGTTTACCGACAATAAAAAAGCTGCACTTTTTGTGAGTGCAAATTAAATTAGCATGTTACTTTTTTTAAGCATATCTAGAACGGAGGTATAATAGTTATAATTATTTCATACAATGTTTTCTTATCTTTCAATTTTATATATATTTCATCTCAATCTAATAACGCATTTTTTTAATTTGACGAAATATCCAATTGTCAAACTTGATCTTCATAAAAAATGTAATTGGTAAAAGTTAAAAACGAAAAAAAATATCGCAATTATACAACTAAATATTCTGTAGATTTATAGAAAACAGAGGAGTTGAATTTTTCTAATTAGTTACGCAAGTATAACAAAAAAAATATTTTAAGGCTGCACATCACCCCCCATACCCCGTCCTTCTTCGATCGGGCTTGCTAATGGTAAGTCTATGTGGGGGGGGGGGATGGTTTTTGTTCCAAAAAAAAAGCAAAGATATTATAGGAATTTTTTTATGCGTTTTTTTTTTAATTCATAAAAATCCAATAAAATTGTGCTTTTAGAGGTTATTTTTTTTAAAAAACGTTACTTACCTTTTTTTAATAGAAAAAAAATTAGATTAAAAAAACGTAAATAACGTTTAAAAAAAATAACCCCTAAAAGCACTAATTTATTGGATTTTTAAGAATTAAAAAAAAAACGCATCAAAATATTCCTATAATTTCTTTGCTTTTTTGGAACAAAACCATTTTTCCCCATAGACTTACCATTAGCAAGCCGGAAGGAAGGAGGGC
Source organism: Hylyphantes graminicola (assembly GCA_023701765.1). NCBI lineage: Eukaryota > Metazoa > Arthropoda > Arachnida > Araneae > Linyphiidae > Hylyphantes > Hylyphantes graminicola. The sequence continues at coordinate 27,164,547 of CM043119.1, forward strand.
GGGGTATGCACTGTAAAAAATTTGGCTTGAATTTACTAACGATTACTTAGTAACTTTACAGGTTTTCACCATTTACTAGAAAATCATCTGTAACCTAAAGAAACTACTGTAGTAATACTAAGTAAATTGATGTAACGCTTACAGCGCCACCTGGTTATCTTTTTGAGAGATGCGCAGTTTCCCTTATTGTTGCATTGTTTTGTTTCTCGAAATTTGTTCGATCGGCCATCGGATTTAGCAAAAACTAACCGGTGATCGCGTCCGTAAATTGAAAGTGTACGAGACTAAGAGATAAAAGTCTGATTCGATATCGGTCAAAGGTGAAAATTCAATCAATGTACGTTTCATCGAAAACTTATAACGAATCGATAATTCAACGATGAGAAACCGAAAAACGTGTTTTTTTTTATTTTAGTACATACATACAAATTGCGTTAAATTATTTCTAAAACTTGATATCCGAAAGCTTTATATCGATCAAGATTTTAACCTCATTATATACACGCAAAGGATCTGCATGTCCCGATGACCGAGTGGACAAACGTGCTACTTCTCGTTGCAAGATGATCTAGAGGTTGCGAGATCTGTCCTGCGACCTGCTCCGGAAAAGTCGAAATAATACCTGACTAACAGGAAATTAGTGGCGCCCTCTTGTTTAACATTTTTGAAACTGCTATTTACTAAGGTTTTCCTAGTAAAGATACTACATAAGTGGATGTATTTATTACTAGAATATATCTTGTAACGTTTACTGAAGTTTTTATAGTATGCTTGCAATTTAAATGATTGTCTTGGATACTAAGCTTTAATTAGTAATATATACACATATTTCTTATGTAACATTACTAAAAAAACTTATGGAAGCTGAGTTTCCTAGAGAATTTTTAGTAACCTTACAGATTTTTTTTTAGAGTGTGGGGGTGATGAGCAGCCTTAGCAGCCGTTTTATGGTTCGCTGGTTGTTCCTATTTACAAAAACTTTAAAAAAAATCTATAGAAATGATTTCCAAGATCATCAGCTATGTACTACTCACAGGATTCATAATGCCAACATCTTCTGGAGAAGATTTAGATTTTGAAGTCCTAGAAATTTCCAAACTTCCAAACTTATTTACTCTCTATTAAGGGATGCATCGAAACATATTGATTTCGATTTAGAAAATACTTTTTTTTTTGCTTACGACGAATTACATGAGGCACCTATATTTTACACTTTTAGACTGTATGTCCAAAATCTATATCAATTATCATTCAGGCATACTTATTTTAAGGAAAAAAATTAAAGGGTTGACATAATTGACTATCTTTAAAAAGTTTTTGCTTGTACGGACGTATGTCCACATTGGTCGATTTTAAAATTTTCCTTTTTGATCCAAAGGTATGGAACGTTTTTTTTTTCTAGTTTTTGTCCGTCACTTCATTCTATAAGAATATGTGTAGTTATTTAAGTAGGTTAGGAACTCGTATGGCATGAATGCGGAATGAAAGTCACTAAAAAATTTTATACTCCTGTTTAATAAAGGAAAAGGAAAAGAAAAACATCCTTACCAATAGCCTAAATATTTTCCTCTTCCGTCAGCAAATGCAATTCAAATAAACCAAAATAAACCTTGATTATTTCAGACTCCACTGCGCAACCATCGTCAAACTAAATTGTTTGGTTATAATTGTCGCTTATAAAGCAAAAGTGAAAAAAAAAAATATTACTGATGAATCTCATTTAAATTGTAGGAAGTGTTTCACACAAAATTGAAGCATTACCATTCTTGCAAATCATTTGTCAATAATATTATTAATGACATTACAAGAATCAGCTTATTTTACTGAGATGAAATGCATTTAAATTGCTGATGTACGGAATTGTTTTGAAATTTCACAAATACTTTAAAGTCATTACGTAACAACACTATAATTAACTATAAATAATAAGTATGGTATGGTATGGTAGATACATACATATTCCAGCTTGTGTGCTTGTTCAGAGAACAGCTTATGAGCTTTTGTCAAGTGGGACAGACACAGAAAGAGTTTTTACAAGCACAAAAGACACACAAAGAAAGGACAACACAAACACCTAGACAAATAACAACATTTATTGACGGTCACAAACATCCATGCCTGGCCGGGATTCGAACCCTACCCCAGCAGCTCCAAAGGCTAGAATCCTGGCGATTGAGCCACCGGGGCGGCAAATAATAAGTATAGAAAGAGAAATATTTTATAATCCCAATTTACCCAACACTTCTAGCGTGTTAACTGGTATGGTATGGTATGGTACATATATATTCCAGCTTGTGTGCTTGTTCAGAGAACCACTTATAAGCTTTTGTCAAGTGGGACAGGCACAGAAAGAATTTTTACAGTCACAAAGAAATGAATAACACATAGGCAAATAACAACAATTATTGACGGTCCCAAACATCCATGCCTGATCGGTATTAGAACCCGACCCCAGCAGCTCCAAAGGCTAGAGTCCTAACGATTGAGCCACCGGGGTGGCTCGTGATAGCTTATACTGTGGAACTATCTACTCCAAAGTTAATTATCAATAATAATCCAATGCATAAGGTTAAGAACAAGATGCTGCCACTCAAAAGCCGATACAAAAACTTAATTGGACCAGTGAAACCCTCGATCGATTTATAGTAAGCAAACAAACCCTTTCGCCGAAGTACACTCTTAAAACAAAAGAGTGAAGCCCACCCCTATAGGAGGAGTGCATTTTCGAGACTGGAAAGGAGTGAAAATTAACTCAGACTGAGTTACAATCAACCCAGACTGAGTTATAATCACTCGTTTGGAAGGATCCTGTCGGAGGTTTAACAAATTAAATTAGTGAAATCCACCCTTTTATGAGAAGTGCATTTTTGACACTGAAATGAGTGAAAATTAACTCAGGCTGAGTTATAATCGCTCGTTTGTTTTAAGAGTATTTGACGCTGTCCAGTAGAGCTTGCATAGGCTTACCACTTCGACGCGGTTTTATGACTTTTTAATAAAAACTACAACTATAGCGCATTTTTCTAACATGTGAAGGAAAGTATTACTATCGTATGAAAATTCAGATCTCTTAAGGCATCCTACAACTACATTAACAAATATATTTTTTTTGTCGTTAACAGTCATTGTAAAATAAAAAAAGATTATGTAAAACTTTGGAGTTGTTCTATATCTGTTTATTTCCATACGAATGCCTGTAAAAGTTATTTTGAGTAAATTCAGATCTCGAGCTGCAGCCTGCAACAACATTAACTGATATATATTTTTTTATCTTTAATCAAAGTTTTTTAAAGAATAAAATGCCACGTTTTTCAAATTGCAGATCTATTTTTTTATGTTATGTAGAATAACATTAAAAGGTAGTAAAATTCCTAAACCAAACTTGCTAATATATAAAAAAAAATACGAAATTCAATCATAAATTTTTCAATAATCTATGAAGATTTTTTTTTAAATATTTTTAATAAAAATACCATTACTAAATCCGATATGTGTAATTTAATAAGGTTGATTCACCCACAATGGTTTTATGAAAAATATTAATCCGAATAAAAGCAGTTGACATAAGTACAGTTCTTTAACTCCTATAGTAACATAATAACATTAAAAAAATAAAGTTCGGATGTTCAATAATAATATTTCCAAATGTAATTTTTAAAAAATTTTACTAGTAAAATAGAACACATACATTTTAATGCAAATGTTACCCTGACTTCGGTATATGAATAGTTTAATTTAACCGGAGTTTAACACTAAATTGGCTTCGATAAATATTTTTTGAATCCCTTTATGTTTTTGAATTGTAAAATGGAGTATCATTGTTATCGTTTTCTCATCGTACTTCTTAACCGAAAGAAAATGAAGATATTTTTCTTTCTCTTTTTTTAAATCTGAATGAATATTTAATTCAAAATACGAAATAAAATTTTAAATATCTTCAAGACATTTCTTGTGATTAAACTTCAGGCCAAACTTAAACGTAAGATTATTTTGTGGTGAAATGCAAATTATCTAAATTTTTAATAATTTATATTGTAAAATACACTTGTGGAACTTACATCAAATAAAATTCCTATTTTTTTTTATATTTTTACTAACTCACTCACTAGATACATACCCATAGATATTTTTTTCAAAAATATGAAAACGTAAGTAATCTAAATGAAAATACTAAGTAATATTAAGGAAAGCAATAAAGCAGTGACATAATACTTAGATGCATTTTATTCATTGCGAAATACAAATTAAAGGCACTTATTCGTGCTAATTTTTTAATAGTAATATCAAATTCCAGTTATTTGCATGTGTTCGTCTTTGTATCACATCCATTTCGACATTTCACAGTTGGTGGCGTTGGACTTTGTAACTTTATGGGGCACTTGGAGCCTTTCTCTGAAAGAAACTATTTTTTACAATTTCAATAAAAGTAAGAAAAATTACAAATATTTTATCAAATAATGATTAGGATGCTGTTTGATATACACTGCTTACAACAATTGGGGAGCGCATAGTTCAAACCCTTTCAACTAAAATTTTTTCATTTTGGGTCATCAGCTTGCGATTTTTTCTCACTAAATAGAGCTTGCACTAATTTATCGTTAGATGGAAGAATCATATCTTTTGAGGATGTAAATAATGCTTGCTTAATTAAATGAAAATATGAAAATACGATAAAATAAAATTCACTCCCAAAAAATTTTATTAAATAAATTTGCCCTAAATTCTTCACGCTTGCATTCTCAGTTGTTTAAAAATTGATTTGACCTCTTTTTTTGCAAATAAAATTTGAAAAAAATATTTTTATAATTTATTCATATTTTATGATTCCAGTTTTTTCCCCTTAAATTTTTGTTAAAAAATTAATATTTTCCCCCTGTTTTTACCATTTTATTCCGGATACACAATGAATTTATTTCACATATTTTAGATTTTTAGAATGAAAAACAAAAAGTTGAAACTGAAAGGGTTAACAAAAGTACGCAAAGTGCTCCCCTAATTGTTTTGAGCAGTGTATGATGCGATATTGCTAAAATAAAAAGGAATATTTACTACTTTGAGTTGCTCTATATCTGCCTTATTTTCATATGCATGTCTGTACCAGTTATTTTAGCACTTCAGTATAGGCATTAAAATGTAGGTTGAAGAAAAAAAGAATCTGTTATTGCCAATGTTTTCTTAAAAAAGGCATGACACTATTTTAATAATCTAAATATTGCCACATATGTTTACACACAAAGAAAAAGCAAACTCATTATTCACGTAGAGATGGGAGATCTAATATTGCTCCATTTTTATAAAACAATCGACAAAGAACTAAAGATGGGGGGGGGGGGTAAAATTCAAATATAATAATACTCACTGTCCTTATTTTGTTTGAATAAATTAATTATTTGCAACTAATGAAATTGAAATGAATAAGTATTGTAACTAATGCGAGTATTATAACATTATAACTATTGTAATTGAAATGAATAAGTATTGTAACTAGTGATATTGAAATAAATAGCACAAATTAAATGAATTAATATCATTAATGTAGTTAATAGAATTAGTACTTATTTTGCAAGAATTAAACAACTAACTCAAGTAATTAGTGCACTCCTTACGGTTTGTTAATGTAGTTTGTTTGTTAAATGCTTAAAGAGATCGGAAGGGTGTTTGGATCAAAAATGTCGATTTTATATGTTTCCTTTTTTTTGTTCTGCTTATCTTTAGCTTTAATTATTTCTGACCATGATTATCTATTTATGTTAAGTGATTTTCTTTTCATAAGCATTTTTGAGAAGCGCTTAATATAAGTTCTTACTTAAACCTTACTTTTCCTTTGCGTTTCCGGATATATAAGGTTTTCAACAGTTAGGAAAAGTATTTTCAGGAACTACAAAAGATATTAACATATTTCGCTTTGTTATTCCCCTCCCCCCCCCCATTTATAGCTCTTTGATTTAAACTGACGATATTTTAATATCTCTGCTCAAAGAAATTTGTTTAACTTTAAATCTGAGATTTTCGTGTGTTTCAATACTTATTTTTTAAAACAAACGACTGTAAAAGTATACTTTAATATTATGAAACATCCTCAGTTTAAATCAAAAGCTTTATGTAAGAAGCAAAATATAACAAATATAATATCGCATATAGTTCTTGAGACATTTTTTCCAAAAGTTAGATAAATTAACATTGTCAAGATAGAACCATCCGACTTCGTTCAATTTATAAAATTGTTGTTTTATTGAATAAAAAAAATTATTTTGAACTCAATAATAAGTTGAATAACATTCGTTTAATTATGAATAAATGCAATTCCATCTTTTCAGTTCTTCATTGCAAAAATCATCACTACATATCCACTAACACATTCTGAAAATTTTAGGAAAATTGAAGGTATCAACTATCAAGCCCATATTCGATTTGGCCCAGTTTAAAAAAAATAACTCTTAAATATATTTCTTAAATTGCTAATATGTCTATGTTATGCATTAGCAAGAATAATGAAAGATTGCATACCGATAATCCATAAAAACATTTAAAATTTATGAATTAAAAGATTAGGGGTGGTCAAATCAAGATAAACTTCACCTTATATGGTTGTACCCCATGAAACTTTTTTATTTAGGGTGGGGTTGGGGAAGATGGTGGTATGCGAGAAAAGTAGGGCATGTTACAAATATACATTTTTCCACTATACGTTTTAATGTCGTTGTATTTTTTTTAAATATTATTTTTAGATGATCTACTATTTTTATTTGGTTGTTAGGATTTGGCAACACCATTATTTTATTCAGATTTTTGTTCTTAAGCCAATTTGTCTGCAGCTGTTAGAAAACACACTTAAAATCTTTATTCTATAAAAAGTGCTCTTAAGCATTGTTGCATGCCATAACCACATTCTTGAAGAGTATTTCTATAAAAAAAGATAAGAAAAATTTCCAATATTTAAATTTTTAATAATTATTTTTAGGCAATGCTGTAAAGTGGTGGTATGGTTAGGCTAAGTTATGGCTGTAAGATGACATGGAGTTTTAATTTTGGAATGAACTTACATTTTATTATATTAAAGGAAAATTTTTAAAAACCATATTAATGTAATTAAAATATACATTGTTATTAAAAACTTATATTTAATGTGATTTTTTAAATTTAATTTATTGAGTTTACCAATGTACTTTTGAGAATATGCCGAGAAGAACATGTTATGTGCAATGTTTTCATTTGCAATCAATTTCCTAAAAGATACAAGCTCTCATGTAAAATACTATTAACCAAATCGCTGGGATACTATGAATCATTTCCAAAAAGAGACAGTGAAGATTATTTTGTAAAGTTCAGTACAATCTGTATAGTTTTACATCAGGAGCCTCAATTACAATATTCAATCAAAAGCAGAGGGCACTTTTGATTGAATATTCTATTAAGTTAGCTTTTCTGAAATTAAAGTTTAGAATAATATTATGAATGATTTTGCTTCAATTTAATCTTTATATTAAGGATTTTTGATTCCATTATATTCTTTAATTTGAGCTACTCCCATTTTCCACATCCCAGGGGCAAAATGAGGGTATGAAACTAAGTTCTCAAAATTGCCAGATATTAAAGCATATAGTTAAAAAAATTAAAGTATCCATATATTTGAAAAATAAACAGTTCAAATGTATATTATATACCAATTTCTTTTTTTATGAAAATTAGTAAAAAAAGTAGATGTTTAATGAGAAAATCTTAAAAATGCTTAATTTTTTCCTCATTTTTTCCCACCTTCTATATCTTAAATATCTTTTACCTGTCATATTTGTGCTATATTAACTTCTTTATTTTAATTAATGCAAAAAGGTTAGGGCTAAATCTATACATCAATGAAACAATTTGATTTTTGAACAGATTTTTATTTAAGCTGCTTTAAATTTTCAAATGGTAGAAAATATTTTTTCACTTAGTTTACCGAGCTATTTAATATCACTCAAGTATTTATAAAGGAATACATCATATCGGAAAAACCTTAATTTTACATGAAATTTACGGAGTAATGATACACCTATTTTTCTGTGTAATATTACAATATAAATACAGTAGGGTTAGGGGGTTGGGTATTTTTACATATATATTCCGAATTGTGTGCTTGCTCAGTGAGCCGCTTATAAGTCTTCGTCAAGTAAGACAGACACAGAAAGATTTTTTACTGTCACAAAGAGAGGAAAATACACCCAGGGCGAAGGCGGGAATCGAACCCGCGCCCGTTACAGCACGCAGACTGCTGGCCTGCGATGCTTACCACTCGGCCATCCGGGCCCCATAAATACAGTATATCGTAACTCTGTGAAGCCGGAAATGGTAATTGTTGCCACCAATTTTACCTCGAGAAATCATTATTTGTGTAACTATCTATAATAATAAAAGAAAAAGTCTGTCAGTCTGTCTGTGTGTATGTCTGTGGATCGCAAAAGACCTACTTAGACTGCTCTAAAAAATTCGAAATTTTTAATATAGATTCCTTTTAATACCTACGTGTGCACCTGAGGCTTAGTTTTTTCATATTTGATTGTGATTTTTAATTAATATAATTAGTTTTAAAAAAACGTCATCTACGAGGGATTGCGGGACCATAACAGGGCTTGAAAATACGTGGATCGGGCCGAAACGGGCGCTTGACGCCATCCTCTATTAGTTTGATTGATTGAGTTTGGTTGAAATATGCGCTCGCCCTAAGGATGCTTCATCCTCTATTAGTGTTTGCTTTTTTAAGTGCGCATACGCCAACAAGAATTTAATTTTGTTTTGATTTTGAGTGTATTTTCACAAGTAAGCATGCCTCTAAAAGGAAGCAATGCGAAGTTAAAGGGTTCCAAGTAAGGCGGGACCATACTGCTAGTAATTCATAAATTCGGTATAGCATTACTCCATGAAGCCAGAGTAAAAGTTGGTTGGTTGATGTACATACATTTTCAGGCTTGTGTGCTTGCTCAGAGAGCCGCTTATAAACCTTCGTCAAGTAAGACAGTCACAACACACACTCACACACACATGCACACATATACGTGACAGATGCTGCCATCTATCACGAGAGTAAAGTTACATCAAGGTTTTACTGGGAACTTCTTATTTCAACCACCTTTAAACCAAATCTGTAAGCGAAGAGATTGTTCGAAGTTCTATTATTCCAACTTACCGAGGAGATTTATACATTCTGTACAACACCCACAATATCCGGGACCAGGTTCTTGATTAGGACCGCATGGCAAAACGTTTCGGCATTTTACATTGTCACAAGATTTGTCAGTGCAAGCTTGCGAGCTAACCGTTAATGCAACAGTTAATAAAAGAAAAACTTCCAACTGCATTGTGGTTAATTTAAATTATATGAAGTTGCACTGAAATAAAGGAAACATTTTTAATATTTATTATTCAACCAGGTTAAAATTACAATTAATGAAAAAATATACAGGGTGTCCCAAAATGGACTACCTGATTTTAAAACTTCATAAAAAAGAAATGGATAAGGATATTAACACAATTCTTGAAGAAAACGAATGAGTCTTGTCTGGAATTTGATATGAAACACTTTATGTTAGTTGTGTTTATTATGTTATTACACTTTATTATGTTTAATTTAACCCATGTGTCCTTCTTTTCGGTGTATACGCATTCCTAGTTCTTTCATACAGTCAACACTCGGTATTGAAGCACCATCTGTCTGTAAATTGAACATAATAAGTTGTAATAACATAATAACGCAATACGCATAACTAACATGATAAAGTGTTCCATTTCAAATTCCGTGGATGACTCATTCGTTTTCTGCAAGAGAATAGTGTTAATATTTCTATCCATTTCTATTTTTTTATTACTTTTAAAAACGGGTGGTGCATTTTGGGACACCTTGTAGATATCCTTTTATACTATGAAAGTATTTTTTTAAAATAAAGTATGCTTTAAGGGGTCATCTAGGAGTCTTAAAAATGTGCAAAGAAGGTACTACAAAGCATAGTTTGATCTTTCATGTAATTTTTTTAACTACTCAATAGAGAAGTATACTATTTTTTATATGTAATTCTACAAGATTTATTTATTATAAAACAAATTTTAAAATTTATGAAACTTTAGCCAAAACTAAAATAAATGATATTAAATATAAAGCTATTTGAACACATTGGGATTAGGCTTGCGCGGCACATTTTGCGGTCAAAATTGAAAACATTACCAAGAAAATGACTTTTTATTGTAGAAATATGTACAAACAAAGACTTATACCTAAATTCTCAGCTCAATTTTAATAAGAATATATTTTTAAAAAAATTATATCAAAAATTTTAAAAAATTATTAATTTCTTAGAAAAAGTTCTTAAAATAATTTCTAATTAAAATTGAGCGGAGAATTTAGGTATAAGTCTTTGTTTGTACATATTTCTACAATAAAAAGTCATTTTCTTGGTAATTTTTTCAATTTTGACCTAAAAATTTGCAGCGCAAGCCTAATCCCAATGTGTTCAAATAGCTTTATGTTTAATATCATTTATTTTAGTTTTGGCTAAAGTTTCATAATTTGTTTTATATTAAATAAATCTTGTAGAATTACATATAAAAAAATTACACTCATTTATTGAGTAGATAAAAAATGACATGAAAGATCAAACTATGCTTTGTAGTACCTTCTTTGTACATTTTTAAGACTCCTATGACCCCTTAAAAAAATTTTAAAAATAGCATCATTAAATTGCTAACTATATAAACTTTTTAACTTTTTACTACATTTACTATTTTAACTTTTAAATGAGGGATCAATAACTCTTAATTTTCATGGCAAATTGTGCAAATTAAATTTCTAAAATGTTTGCCGAAATATGGCAATAAGATGCTTCGATAAATTACTCGGAGAAATGGTGTAAGCTGGTTGGTTGGTACACATATATTTTCAGGCTTGTTTGATTCATGATGTAGGAACTTTTGCTTTTCCTTGCAGATTAAAGTTGATATTTTTTTTTCTTGTTACTAAGCGTTTCGGCATTTGGTACAGTTGACTGTAGGTAAGGATACTACAGATTTCAAAACTCTAGTACATCTTTACAAAGCTAATAATGCGATTGGATTGTTAACTGCCAAAAAAGAAACGAAATTATTTATGTTTATAGTTTAAATATTTTAGCACATATATAAAAAATTACTTAAAACTAAGTGGGGAAAGAGTAGAAAAGCATAGAGAAAAGATTTACTTACAGATAAAGATCGGATTCTTACTGTTACCGTATTACAATCAAACCAGTACCCATCCTTTTAGTTGTTGAAACAACTGCAGAATCATTATTTTTTCCTTGCTCTGTAATTCCAATTTTTATGTGAAGAAGATAATACGTACGCTAAAAGCAAATATCATTTAAAATGATTGCTATTGGTAATTTCGAATTACAGCGTCGTTTCCTCTTCCACAAAAGTATTTTAAAAGTACTAAACGTAGAATATCACTAATCAGTAAAATATTACTAAAATTGAATGTTACTTGATGATTATAAATAGTTTTGCAAGCAATTTACAATTTATGGTGTATTTAACCCTCTAATGCATACTGTTGCCGTTTGGACACAAGTAACATAATCCAATTTATTCTATTAAATTAGAGCTCCCTCTTGACAAATTTGTGTTTTTTCATCTATTACATTCCATTTTGAAGTTTTAGTTACTAATAATCCTCATAGATGACAGTAGTAAAAGTGTATTTAAAATTAAAGAGTGAGGTTATTAACTGTTGTGAAATTATGGTTTTGGCAGTATTCAAAGTATAATAATATTAGTACTAAATAGACAAATAAATTTTTCTGAAAAATTAATTATAGTTAAAAAGGGTTATTTTGAGATATATTTAGTAGTTTTCTAGTCATTATTATCAAAATTGGAATTTTGTAGTTGTTTTGTGTCATTTATAATTTTTTTTTTGAAATTATTTGAATTCCATTGCAGTTAAATTTTTTTCAGTATTTTTCCCATAATGTATGAGTATTAAAGATACATATATATTTTTTCGGGATGAAAAAAAAATCATGCACTATTAGGCTAAATCAAAAGCTTTCCCAAATACTTCCATTTCGCAGTACCAATTCCAGATATGTGCCTGTTTCTTTACTAGATTTACTGAATAAACAATTTACAGAATACTTTGTTGAAATAAATATAACTGAAAAATTTTCTGGTACGCCCTTGCGCTGTATTTTTAAATAATTTCTCTGCATTAATATCATTAATTGATTATATTTTATCATAATATTTTAACGTTAATTTTGTGACATTTTCACGTTGAACACATCATGAAAAGTGGTTAACTATATAGTAACCTCAAATATTCCACGGAATGTTGTGTGAGAGAAACCCGCTGATAAGATAGGGTCTGTTGTCTTTAATTATCGTGTCTTATAGCGTGTTAGCTTATACTGCGGAATTATGTACCACAAAGTAAATTATTATAATAAATCCCATGCATACGGTTAAAAATGAGATGCTGCCACTTAAAAACTAATTCAAAAACTTTTTCGCCAAGTGAAGCCATCGATCGAATTGTAGTAAGCAAACAAACACTATCGACGAAGTATTTAACGCTATGTCTACAGTGGAGATTGCAAAAGCTTACTACATCAAACAATTCTATAATACACTCTCAGAAACGAATACTCAAAAACGACGAAATTTTCCTTAACCCTTATTCTCATGATCATCGATTTTTAATTTTTTTTTTAAATTTTCAAATTTTTTTCTGTTTTTTACAGCTAAAATAAAGATTATTTAGTGCCATAACCTTTCTAAAATAATTAGTGCAGCAATTAATTAGAGTTTTATAAAAGGTAGCATATATGCTACTTCATGAGATTGGGGTAACTGGTTCATTTAGCTTGTAGTTGTATTTGTGTTACCTGATTTGTAGTTGTATTTGTGTTAACTGATAAAGGCAGTACAAAGGCATTATACTACTTACAAATATTACTTTAATGATTTTTTTATAAAATATAAATATCAATGAAACAAAGAAAAAAATCTATTTACATCTGTATACAATTATGTACAATACATCTATACACAATATTTTTATATTTAATCATGTGCTTGCTCAAAGCAATTCCGCTTTTTTGTCCAACAAAATCTTAAATTACACTTTTTACAAAAGGCATTGGTGAAAGAAATTCGCCAAGCAAGGCTTTTGGCTAGTTCTAAATTTATTCTACATTGAAATAACATGCAAATTCTATTTTTATTCAATATTTTCACTGTTGCCATTACATCAAACGCACGAGAAACTTTATTTAAAATAAAAATAACTCTTTAAAAAATATTTATTTTTTGATATAATTCAATTTGAATTTTTTAATACATAGAACAATAAAGTTATTTTGATGGGTTTTTTTTATATATTTATGAAGAAAGATGCATAAAAAAACAAAAAAAATCCAAACTTCCCCAAATTTATAATTTTCTTTAATCTTCTTTTGCAGATTTGATAATTAATCTTTATCGTTTGCTAATTTTTTGAAGTTCGAAGAATAATTATGTTTTTTTTTAATTAATATCTTTTTTCAGCCACAAGTTAACATTTCGAAAAAAAATTAGTAACATTTTTGCTTTAAAATTAAAAGCAAAACTTAACATATTTTTTATGCAAATTTAGAATTTTTTATGCATCTTTCTTCCAACATATATAATGAACCATCAAAATAACTTTATTGTGCTATTACAAAAATCAAAATTGAATTATATCATAGAAATGAATATTTTTTCAAGAGTTTTATTTTTATTTAAATAAAGTTTCTCGTACGTTTGGTGTAATGGCAACAGTGAAAATATTGAATAAAAATGGAATTTGCATGTTATTTCAATGTAAATTAAATTTTTAGTTATTTAAATTTTAAATAAACTTCTAATTAAAATTTTTAAATTAAATTTATAAATTAAGGCTAAACTGAGTTTTTGCTTCAAAATGACATATTTTACTTATTTGTGAGACTTTTGGTTCGTTCTGTGAAAGTGGGTGACAGACAGACAGACGAAAAGACTTAACGATTATAAAACCTTCCACTTTTTATGTTATAAACGTAGTGTGGAAGCTAAAAATATTCAAGTGTAAGTAACAACTGATCATGTCAATGACTACCCTAATTTCATGAAGTAGCATATATGCAACCTTCAGTTTTTAGCTTGCATTTTTCCAGAAACAGTGGTAATCGAACAACTTAAACCATGTTTTAAAACTAGAGAACATAAGAAATGTGAAACATATTTTTCAAAGTAAAAAACAAACAAAATTAATATAAAAATAATTCAATGAACTTGCCTTGTAGAGACAACGAGACAATGATGCACAAACACAAAAACCCAACAAGTTACCTTTCTCTAAAACAAAAATAATTTTAACTTTGCACAGTTTTTTCACTCTGAACGAAGCTTCTGTTGTTCTTCTAACAAATAACAATGCAACATACTCGCTGATGTCAATTGACATACCGAAATTAGAGGAAAACCAAAGGTTGTATATATGCTACTTCATGAAAATAAGGGTTAATTTTGACGATGCCGTTTTCTGGCAAATGCTCCGAGTTTTCCTTTCCTCAAAGTGAGGAAATTTCATTCGTCATTTTTATGAGGATTCGAATTTCGTCTAATCTAAAGAAATATTTCGTCATTTTTGAGCATGTTAATACAACAATGAGATTCAGTTTCCTCAAAATCAAGATACAGAATCGTCAAATCACGATCATTTAAGTGAGGATTCGCGTTTACTCGAAAGTCATGTGATGGTTTGGCGAAATAATCCTCAAAATTAACGAAATGAGGCTTGAGCATTAATGAATCGTCAAAAGTGAGCGTATTATTTCTGAGAGTGTAGGGTAGAGGAACAACTCTTACTGAGCTGTCATCGCTCATTACTGAGCCCGAATAGAGCTTCAGAAGTGCTAGTTAATTTATAATTTTGGTACTGAGAAAGGAAGTACACCTAGGACAAAGACGGGAATATAACCCCCAACCGTTACAGCGCGCGGACTGCTAACCTTACGGTCTGCGATTCAAACTAATCAATAAGCGGGCCCCAGATGCCACCCTATATTGTTTCTGTGTTGGTCCATGTTGCGGTTGTGGTAGCTTCAGTTTCTACCCTACTATAGAACTCGTTATGCTACATCGATGCAGTGTTTGGACTCTTTCATAAAAACTCTAATTCTATCGCATATTTCTAATTTGTGAAGGATATTATTACCACCTTGTGAAAATTCAAATATTTTGCTGCTACCTACAACTGCGTTGATGCCATTAACAGTCATTTTTGGTTCTTAATAATCCACTGTCTTTAAAAACTAAAATGGCTTGTTTAATATTGAATTAACGTTGAACGAAGGGTTTGTTTGAACTTACTAGTGTTACTTTGCAACTTTCTGAGGGAATGGGCGCGCTGGACCGGGGGTCTCCAAAATCAAGTGCCTCAATGTTAATCCAATGGAAAAAAACTATTTTCTCTGAAACATTTCTCCAGATGTATTGAATATTTTTTCAAGCTGTTTTTTATTTTAAATAACAAATGTAGATAAGTTTCAGGTTTCTAGAATCCCACTTTTTAAAATTGCTTCGAATACCTTTTGTAAAAAGTTATTTATTCAATTTTAAAAAAAAAATCGAACGAATTTCAAAATGTAGGTTTGACGGGACCTGCAAGTCAGCTACATTTATCACATAAAAATCCATTTGTAAAAATATGCAATACAGTCGGAGAAATGTGGCAAAGAAAATATTTTTACACACTGATACACTTTGATTTGGAGACGCGCGATCCAGCTCGCCCATTCCCCCTAACCCTTTTGACCAGCGGTCAGGTGGCGCTGATTTAAAATTGTAAGACTAAATTTGGAGTTTTATCGCAAAAAATGCGTTAAATAGCATCTATGTTAGCAACTCCTTAAAAACAAAGTCATTTTTTATACAAATAACGAATGGTACAAGTCAGCTGCTTCGGTATCGATATTTTTGAAGAGCTTGAACATTCTCATTCCTACCCGCACGATCGTGCGAGCCCGGTCGGAAAGGGTTAAGGGGAGTCTGATAGTTCTCTCTCTGGCCGTGTTAATTTTACTTAATTTGGAAAGATTTTTTCAGGAACTATAAGAGATATCATTACTATAGTTTGTTCCTTACATACAGTTTGTTAATTGAGGAAGTTAATTTGGAAAGATTTTTTCAGGAACTATAAGAGATATCATTACTATAGTTTGTTCCTTGCATACAGTTTTGTGATTTAAACTGAGGATATTTCACAGTATAAAAAATGTTTGTACAGCAAAATATGTAAAATTTTGCTTTAAAATACTGTATTAAAATAACCAAAAACCGATTTTACTTTATATAACTTTTTTTTAGCAGCGATATTTAAAATTGCTGCCCCAGTGGCGCAATCGTTAGGATGCTATCCTTTGGAGCTGCTGTTGTCAGGTTTATTAATCCCGGTAAGGCATTGTTGTGACCGTCAATAAATGTTGTTATTTGTCTATGTGTTTGTGTCGTCCTTTCTTTATGTGTCTCTTGTGATTGTAAAAACTCTTTCTGTGTGTCTGTCCCACTTGACGAAAGCTTATAAGCGGTTCTCTGAACAAGCACACAAGCAGGAATATATATGTAGCTACCATACCATACGATACCATCGAAAATTCCCCAGTTAAAATCAAAGAGCTATTAATGGGGAAGACATAATATAACCAAACACGTTGATATATTTCATAGTTCCTGCGAAAAATCTTCTAACTGTTGAAAAACCTTATATTTCAGGAAACGCAAAAGAAAATTGAGGTACAGCTGCGGAAATAAAAAAAGTACCACTAGTGATTATTTCAGCCATTAGTCACCCAATGGTATCGGACCTTTTTGAGATTATGAACAATTAACGTTCTGAGTTAATTGCATGACACAAAATTTGCATAAGGGGCCGTCTTCATATTAAAAATGTCACGAACTTTGAAATTTCCAATAGCAACACCCAATTTTAATAACTTAGAAATGTTAAGCACTCTCGAAAACCCTTAAATCTAAGTTTTTGTTACATTTGAATGAATATTAGATGAGTTATTCAATCGAATCACTTGTGGATCTTTTGGGGACCAACTCTAAATGACAAGCAAGCATGCATGCAAGGCCGTCTTTATTTATCAATTACACATGTAATCTTATACACAGTCCCCTAAAGGGTAATTAAAAAATATTTTGGGATTTACTCAGCAAATTATGAATAAAAAATTTTGAAAATTGGGATTTCGCATAAACTTCCTGTCTTGAATTTATTTCTGTAAAAATATTAAGTTGCTTCTATTCATATTTTTTTTAAAAATTAATATAATAATTATTAAAAAATATAAGAATTGTCTTAAATACCCCAATATTAAATGCGTTTTGTTTGGGTTATTATTATTTCTTTTCAGCAAAAAATTCGTTTCATTATCTTAATTATTTATAAATTGGGATAGTTTTTTTTATGTGCAACTCATTTAACATTATGGGACCTAAACTTTGCACGTCTATAACTCCCCTAATAATGCTTAAAAACTAAAAAAAATTGGCATTTCGTATTAACGTAGGTCATAGATTTGAAATATGGACTCAAAAAGGGGTGTTACCATTGGAAATTTTAAAGTTAGTAACATTTTTAATATGAAGATGACCCCTTATGCAAAATTTGTGTCATGCAATTAACTCAGAATGTTAATTGTTTACAATTTGAAAAAGGTCCGATTCTATAGGGTGACTAACGGCAGAAATAATCACTAGTGGTACTTTTTTTATTTCCGCAGCTGTACCTATAGGTAAGAACTTTTACACAGAGTTTCTTAAAAATGCTTATAAAAAGACAACTACTAAACACAAATCAATAATCTTAGTCTTAAATTAAAACCATGGATATGCAGATTTAAAATAAAATAAACACAGAAACTCTACATTTTTGACCCAAACATCCAACGACTCCCCTTAACTTTTTGACCCAATGACTCATATTGGGTATTTGTGCTAATAACCATGTAGTTTACAGTGAAATCAGGGGGAAAAAAGATTTATGTAGATTGCCGATATTCTTACTGATGCTGCTTCCTGATGTGTGTCTCAAGACTTCACTGACTGAAATGCGACTTGCATTTTTGAGGAAAGTTGAGCAATAAATGAATTGTTAATAAAGTTGCATATCAACAGATGGCAGCATGAACTTTAAAACGTAATTGCTACTGTTGAAAGTTTTTTATTACAAGATTGCGGAAAGTACAGGGTGAGGCAAACAAAACCGGCCCCGAGATGGAGATAAGAATACGACAGAAATGTTGCCAAGTCGAAAACCAATACAAAAACAGGTTTGCTCACTGAAGCTTTTGATCGCTTCAATATTAAGCCCAAACAAACGCTTGGCGACTTATTTGCCGGCAACTACGCTATGGTTAGAAAAGCCAGTTGAAATGAAATATAAACAAGGTTTGTAGGGATGATTAAAAAAGTTCCCACTTGTGATTATTTCGGTTGTTATTTATCCCAGAGAATCGGACCTTTTTTGTTTTTAGTAATACAAAACATTCTAAATTGATTGCAAGACACAAAGTTTGCATCATGGGACGTCTTTTTTACAATACGAACCAAGATCTGAACTCACCACTGGTCTATGAGTAGCTCTAATGTGAAGCTAATCCGATCCAACCAATGCAAAAACAGGTTTCAGGCGGCTTCAAGATTTTTTCTCGCCAAGCATTTCTACGTATTCCCATCTCTATATCGGGGCCGGTTTTGTTTGCCTCACCCTGTATAATCGAACACGATGCCTCGTACATTCATCAGATTATCAGATTACAGCAGATACTCTGTGATAGAGTATTACCTGCATATAATGCGGACTAAAGAGATGAATTCGTATTGACACTTATTTTGGAAGTCTGAAATGCACTGCAGTAATTTCTTATACAGGGAGAGGCAAATAAAAGTAGCTCGGTATAGAGATAGGAATACGTTGAAATGCTTGGGCGAGAAAAACCCTTGAAGCCGCCTGAAACCTATTTTATATTGGTTGGATCAGATTAGCTTCACATTAGAGCTACTCATAGACAAGTGGCGAGTTCAGGTTCAGATCTTAGTTCGTATTGTATGAAGACGTCCCATAATGCAAATTTTGTGTCTTGCAATCAATTTAGAATGTTTTGTATTAACAAAAACAAAAAGGTCCGATTCTCTAGGATAAATAACGACCGAAAAATTCACTAGTGGGAACTTTTCTTGATCAGCTCTACAAACCTTGTTTATATTTCAACTAGCTTCTCAAACCATAGCGTAGTTGCCGGTAAATAAGTCGCCAAGCGTTTGTTTGGTTTTAATATAGAAGCGATCAATAGCTTCAGTTAGCAAACCTGTTTTGTATTAATTTTTGACTTGGCAACCTTTCTATCGTATTCTTATCTCCACGTTGGGGCCACTTTTATTTGCCTCAGCTTGCACTTCTAAGCATTTAAATTAATAGTGAACATAAAATAATTAATAAATGATACATAAAAAACTTGTGTTTATATGATAATATTTAAACGCATTCAAATGCATAAAAAAGTTTGCTTTATGCGACACAAATTGAAAATTAAATTTGCACCTTTAGTTTTTGTCTGGTATGTAGAAACAAAGCATTTAGTGTAGTTAAATCCCCAAAACAAAAATTTCAAGATATTTTTTTTTGAAAATCAAAATTCAATCATAAATTTCTCAATTACCCACAGACAATCAACGTAAACAGACATTCCAAAGGGAATTTTTTTTCAGAGTGTCACGTGACCAGCCGCCCAGCGACTAAACTTCGAACTGCTTCGAACCAATGATCGCGCCACCAAGTAACTAAACTTCGAACCAATAATCTCGCCACCATGTGACTAAAGTTAAAACTAATTATCACGTGCCTGGTTGAAAATGGCATGCGACTCAAATGTGCGCGCGCATCTTGTACTAATTATGTGCAAACTTGGATAAATTAATGCGCGCTACTTTCGAAAGAAAGGGATTGCGGAGAAGAAGAAAATTGCTACTCAAGAGAGGCTTGGAGACAATTGTTTTTGTTTATGATCTTTTCTCGTCAAAACAATTTTTGTAAGTAGAAATGTTTTTTATGTTCTTAAGGATATTGATAGTAAGTGTTTGAAATATTTTATTTATTCTAATATTCTTGTTAGTTTTCTTTGATCAGGGCTAAATGCTCGATCACTTAAGAATGATTGATCATTTTTGTATTGAAAAGTTTCGATATATGTAGCTTAACATACAAAAAGTATCTGGTTTTTTAGTCTTCGGTAATTATTCTTTTATTTAAAGTAATTAAACGCATTTGTATTTGTTTATTAGACTAGTAACTGAGTTACTCTTTTCTTTCGTGTACCTTTATTAAGTAAGTTAAGGTATAGTCCGACCACGCTAACTTGGCAACCAAAATATTTTGATTGTGGACCAGTCCACTTTGAAAAAATTTAAGGAAGGTTTTGGTTTGGGGCAAGAGTTACTATGTTTGGCGATTCATTGCTTTTGGGCGCATATTTCTATAGGGTTAAGAAACAGATTATTAAGGGGTCACAGGAGTCTTAAAAATGTGCAAAGAAGATACTACAAAGCATAGTTTGATCTTTCATGTCATTTTTGAACTACTCAACGTATGAGTATAATTTTTTATATTTAATTCTACAGGATTTATTTATTATAATACAAGTTTTAAAATTTATGAAACTTTAGCCAAAACTAAAATAAATGATATTAAACATGAAGCTATTTGAACACATTGTGATTAGGCTTGCGCGGCAAATTGTGAGGTCAAAATTGAAAAAATGACCAAGAAAATGACTTTGTATTGTACAAATATGTACAAACACAAAGACTTATACCTAAATTCTCAGCTCAATTTTAATTAGAAATTATTTTAAGAACTTTTTTCTAAAAAAAATTAATAAAAATTTTCGGCAGAGGCTTCCACTTTGAAAAAATTTAAAACATTATGTACGATATTCTTCTCGTTCTTCAGTTTCCTGAAGTATCGTTCTTTCATTAGACGTTATCAAATATGCACAGATATTAATCGATTATTGATCAAGTCAAATAAACAAAGAAATTCACGGGTAATCGTTAACCGCTACTAGCTATCAACAACAATCCTCTATCGCCGATAACTGATGTGTAGCTCTAGTGTGATACGTTGAACTAGACCAACAATCCCCTCTTCTCGCCAAACGCCTTGAGCTGGCAACCCTTTTTTCTTCTGCTTAAAAACCTCAATTCAAAGTGGAATCGTCAGAGACATAACATAGAGTGGACTGCGCATTGGCAAACCTAAAGTGTCCTAAACATCTAACTTACACAGTCACATGACTGTGTCGCGTTTGGCTCGCATCTATGGCGAGTTTACCATTTGGCGAGTTTTTCCACAACGACCTGAACACAGAGGCCGACAATCTAATGTTATGATAAAGAAGCTTGGAAAGGAGCAAGGATGAATAGCTGGTATTTTAAGATCCTCTTAATACATATCAGATTATTTCTTTGATTTTGTGCGTCTATTTAAGATTACTTGAACAATTGAATGTTTACTCTTTATTAAAAATTAATAAAAAAGAACATTAGTAGGTTTATGTAGAGTGTTGCTGTAATATAAGTTGGCTATTGACATTGTGAATATTTTCTGCCGTCTCTATAACTTTCGTTCTAACGGTCCGATTAAAAAAAAAATCAAATATATATTTTTTTGAAATATTGCTTCTTCCTTTATTTCACCTGGAATAAATCAACTTTCTAAAACACATCAATATATTTCAAATTCAAAAAATGCTCTACTTTTTAAATATAAATAACTCAACAAAATACGATTGCAAAAACAGGTTTCGTTTTGACCAAATTGTAAAAAAAAATATTCTACTTCTAAGCTGTCAATGTTCAGACCATTAATTTAATTGACTTGGACCAAAATATTTATTATAATTAGAGTTCTAATAACGTTGATTTAATCATGAATATGATTCTTCAGTATAAAAGAGCTTTTAGAATATATTCCCTCGATAGAAATTATAGTTTATGAAGAACATACAATTACTAAAAGTATGCAGAACTAAATAAATTTTACCCGTGAAAGTGTGACTTATCCTTTTTTATACCCCTCTTTACAATTAGGAGTTCACAAGCATTTGGCATCTTGCACAAAACGTTACTGAATTAGGAGTACAACATTCACGATTGTTAACATGCTCAGAGATTAAAAGAATGTAATTAAATATTTATTATAAAGGCCAAAAGAGAAAAATACCAACAATGCTCAAAAAATCGTCCTGCAAAAACAATTAAAAAAAATTCAAGTGCCGTGATTGGTAGAAACCCACGTGACTTGGATATTGTGATGGTAGTCTCCACTTCGGTTTGCTAGCTGATATTTAGGTCTTGCGACAATTTGGAATAGTTCGTAACGAAACGGTAGCGTTAAGTTGCCATATGTAGCAACCTTTCCCCTCTTGGCGATTTATGATGTTTAGGACACAATGCTAATCTGCAAGGGATGGCGGTTTTTTAGAAAAAAACGGTTTTCCCTTTTCCTTCGGTTTTTCCCTGAAAAACCGGTTTTCGGTTCCGAAGGGCCTCATACAAAAAAAACGGTTTTTAGTCAAAACCGGAACCACCGATTTTTTGAAAACCGGTTTTGGTTTTCCATCCCTAAGCTGCTTTACTGTGAATGCGCAGTCCACTCTATGTTATGTCTCTGGGAATCGTCCACAATCAAAATATTTTGATTGCCAAGTTAGCTTGGTCGGACTATATATATTGAGTTACAATATTATTGTTGTTAGTTTTTAAAACTATGTTGAAAAAAAATGACCTATAAACGGCCCGTGCAGCTTAAAATGTTGAATTTTCATCGAATGTCCCGGTGTAGAGGGAGTGCACGTTAAATATGAGATATGGTTGTGTTGGGAGCCTACTCAGGTGCTCCCTAATGATCCCTTCTAAATATCTATATGAATGGACCAGTTACCACCAGATTTGTAGGAATTTCTACTCCTAAAATAATAAATTTTTCAGGCAGGATAAATTTACAGTTTCCAAAAATAATTTGACACTTTCTTCTACAAAATTCATTAAATTGTTCACTTTTTAATTTATGTCACATGCTAGGTGTTTTTAGTACCTAATTATTATTTAATTTTTTAAAACTAATGTAATAGTTAGAGCTGATATTTTCATACAATATAGGCACTTTTTGTTTTTTTGATTCAAAACTTGCAATTTCATTTCACTAAAAAATAATTTGACATCTTGGCTAGTAAAATTTAAGGTCTAACAATATATATTGTAAATTAATCGTTTCGTTTAATGAGCATTTTAAAATTTTTGTGGATTTTTTTTATTCATAATTTTCATGTGATGTGTTTAGAAAAGCTTTTTCTACATAGGATGAAGAAATAGATGGGCTTATTTGAAGAGCTGAGTGGAAGAACGTGCTAAGTGACATTTTTGAAAAAATTGAGATTTTTGTGTTAATGTTTATGTTATTACCTTCTTTAAACATAACAGCCTTCAATTTTTTAGAAAACATTCGATTTCGTACTTTTTTCGTAAACGAAGTTGGTAGGTGCACGCGTTTTCGTCACTTTTTCAATGGAAGAAAGTGCTAAGGGCTCTTAGCATTTTTTCCCCTCCGAAATCGTCCGATTCCGGAACGATCGTTTAGTGGAAGAAAGTGCTAAGTGACATCGTTCGCGGAAAATTTCGACTTTCGCTTGCATTAATAGCAAAACAAGTGGATCTTTTGTAGTTTTAATCAAAAAGAATTGAACAAAATATAATTAATATATACTAATTAACTTTATTTATAAAATATAACCAATGATATAAAATTTATATTGCTTAAAACCTGGTTTTAGTGCATTTAGCAAAGCAGGAGAAAGTGCATTTTTATTTTACAATTATTCGGAGTTAAAGGCTTCACATTTTAAAAAATATCGTCTGATTTTAATGTCCTCTGATTTTTATTGTAATAAACATAGATAATTTAGCAGCGAACAGATGGTATAATTAAAACAAAGTTGCACCTGCTCTATGGAGATCGCAGTTCGCGTTAAAACAACATTGCATCCATGAACATTCAAAGCATCTGGCTTCTTAAAACAATGAATTATGGGTACAAAAATAGTTTAAAGCCATTTTGCGTTCGATCTCTAAAGCTATCGAACGCATTTTGTGGAATGTAATAAACTCCTAAATTATTAAATTGGAATTAAGAAGCAAGCGGAAAGCTGAATTTTTGCTTGAATGTGCATGCAAATAGCAGCTTATATGGTAAGTACAAATTTAATCCAGATGCTGTTGCTTTGTTATGCAAAACTAAAATAATTTTATTATAATTGATGTAAAAATAAAGTAACAAATTATAAAACATAAGTTCTTAATATTTATTAAAATATCGATGACTTAAAAATAGAACTATGCATCACGATTGTAAAAATAAATTGTTTAAACGATCATGTTCTATTGCTGTAGAAATGCTGTAATTTAAAGTATCTTTCTTAAAAATGATTAAACCCTTAATTGAAAAGGAGAAAGGAAAACCTAAATATCCTTTGGATCTATATTTTGCCGCACAACTTGTTTTTACTCTGTTTTTAATATCAAAGTTTGTTTTTAAATTCGATTATTCTAATCTATAAAACTATTTTAAAAAAAATTCGAAAACTTACATCTTTAAATTTAATATTTATTTTATTCACATGGATTTATGTTTCTTTTACTATCTTTTTGTATACTTTTTTATTAAGTTGATTTGTATTATTATTATACTAAGTATTTAGTTTATAATTTCAGTGATAATGTGTTTTTTAAAAAAATATTTTCAATTATAAACTTACTCATCTAACATTAAGCAAGAAGTTCTAAAATAACTCATAAATAACCTGCTTTCTTTTAACTTAAATAATCAAAAAATCGTTACAGTAGGGACAGATGGACGAACAAAAAGTATAAAATAGGTTTCTAATATCTTTAAAAACCTAGGGATGTGTAACACTGTATTACATTCAATTACCGATTAATAAATAGAAACACTCATTTAAAAGTCATTATATACCTTATAAAGTATTTTCAAAAACTTTCAAAATTAAAAAGTTCTACGGCAGCTACTCCTTTCACATGCATAATATTGTAGAAAACTTTATTTTCGCGTCCGACTAGCACAGGGAGCACGTGTATCAAATTTGAAGTCCGTATCTATTTTCGTTATTCAGCAATACCTTTAAAACCCAAAAAGTTTAGAGCAGCATCTTCTTGCACATGCGCAACTTTTTCGAAATATTTATTATGACATCCAACATGAACTAGAAACCCGTGTACGAAATTTGTAGCTCTTCGAAGTCTGTAGCTCTTTTATTTCGAACTGTAAAGTAGTTTCAGACAGACGGATCAATGTAAAAAAAAACAATGTTTTAGAATGAGCACCCTCCAAAACGTGTAGAAAGCACAAACGCTTCATTTTGTATTATTGAACCCATCGCAATACTTTTATTACCTTATGTTTTATATTAGACAATTGATGGTAATAACTTTAAAAATTGGACGGGTACAAAAGAAGTTGGGGGTAAGACGTACGGACAGAAACAAAATAACAGTCAGACGTACAGGCAGGTGGCCAAACACTATACATTGTAGTGATCTAATTTTTTATATTCGAACCAAAAAAAGAATTTTCAAAATCAGGCACTTTGGATCGGAAATTGAAAGGAATATGGACGGACGGACAAAATGATGGACGGACAGGCAAACGATTAAAAAGTATAAAAGATATCTGTGAAGATCTATCTTCTAAACAAAAAAAGAATTTTGAAAATCGAAATGTTAGAACAGAAATTATGAAACTCGTATGGATCAAATTTACCTAAAAAATGTCACTTAGCACGTTCTTCCACTAAACGACTGACAAAATCTGAAGCATTTCGGAGGAAAAACATGCCAAGTGCAGGGGGCGTCACGCGCGTTCCGTAAATGACGCGTTATTACGTAACGCACGACTAAGCCAAAAGACAACAATTATTTTGAAGAACCAAACTAAAATATCATGCCGAAAAAAATATGATTTTGTGAATGATAGAAAAGTTGCAAACTAAAAACTTTGAAGCTCATTATCTCGTTTTCACCTTTTTGTCACTTAGCACGTTCTTCCACTAAGCTCTTCATTTGTGTGAAAACTCACTCCATAACCTGTATCTCCAAGGCGCCAAATAACACCAGATTTGTTAAAGCACCTACTCAAGTACACCAACTTCGCCATTACTATTATTCCTTGAATTGTACAAAATTACTTGCATGCCTCTCTCCCTATCTATAAATTTATTTTTAAATATATTGCTCTGAGTAAAAAATGCAACATACAGTGTGGGTACCTATTAATAAAATTTTGCTTTACATTACTAAGAGCTTAATATAAAAACACTAAACAGATATATTGGTTTTATGATGTTCTTCTAGAATTGAGATGTTGTAAACATATGTTTCTTTAGTTGACTTTTTTGGATAGGTAGTTATTTTTTATTTGGTTATTATTTTTTAAAAATATATCTCACTTATTTTATTTAAAAAAATATATATTTTGCATTTATTTTCTTACATTCTGTGTTTGTGATTACCAAAAGTTCCAGCACTACATAAACTAATGACAATGTTTTGATAAATGTATGAGAAATTATGAATTATTTTCCTTAAAGAACTTGTAAGCTGTAAATTATTATTATATTTTGTAAATTATTATTTATTTTTTCCCCCTTAATCATTGGATTATTTAGAGAAATTTAGTTATTTTTACTTGCTGTAGAAGCAAACTCTAATTTATTTGAGGAAAAAAATTATAATCAAACACTTTATTTGTAATAACATTATTTCTAGCTTCTTGTATGTTCTGATATTATACAAACTATAATTGGCTGTGTTATAAAATAATAAGCAAAGGAATTCATGTTTTTGTATAAAGGAAAAGCCATTAAAAGAAAAACTATATTTACAATTTCAAAACTTGTAAACACCTAATTAAAAACTTGTAAATACTTAATTGTATTTCAAATTTGATAATTAATTGTAAATTTATCTACATACTTATTATTTTGACACACAGTCTCATTATTACTGATTACTTTCTTCTGAAAAACATACTATAATAATATTTGAAAAAGTTAAATTGATATGTCAAATATATATATGCCTGAAGTTAATTTATATGTATAATTTGGTTGTACAAAAAATCCTTTTACAAATGTAAATTTTGGAATTGTAAATTAAAGGTTTAAAATTCTTTTTCAATGTTTTGTGGTAATTTCTGTTTGCATATTTACTTAAATTTTTATAAAGTTTTTATTTTTTTTATCATATATAAAAATATTATAACAATAGTTATCATTTTCAGTAAATATAATAAATAATATATTCACTGTTTAAATTAAATAACCAGGGGGTTTCACGTGGGAATTAGCAACAGTTGTTTTCATTTTTCTCGAATTACTTTTGCATTCTATTTGACAAATTGAATTTTTTAAGAATATTATAGTTGTTATGTACTTAAAATTCCAACTTCTTTCGATGCAAGTTTTCGTTGATAAATGATTAAAACAACCAACAGCACATCAAGATGTTGTAATTTTAAAAAATAACTAAATTAACTTATTCTTAGAAAACACAATTTCGAATAAAAACAAAAGTAATTCGAGAAAAAAGAAAACTAGACAGCGGATCTGTTGCCAGAACCCCGTGAAATAAGCCCAATAATAATGTAATGATTTCCGGCTGTCTATTTTAGCCTCCCTTTGGAGCTT
This sequence comes from Hylyphantes graminicola, assembly GCA_023701765.1. Lineage (NCBI taxonomy): Eukaryota > Metazoa > Arthropoda > Arachnida > Araneae > Linyphiidae > Hylyphantes > Hylyphantes graminicola. Next base: position 27,192,377 of record CM043119.1, read on the forward strand.
TAACACAGTCAATAACGCCTCGTAGTTAAAAACTCTGGTCAAGTGCCGCAGTCCGTTAAGAAAAGCGAAAATTAAATGGGTTACGAAACCTTTATAGCTGTGTTAAAATCCGTTTTGGTGGTTGAAAGTAGGCAGTTAAAAACGTTCCAAACCAGGCAAAAAAGTAAAAAATTTCATCACTTGACTAGGGTTTTAAATTACGAGGCGCTACTAGCTATGTTAAAGCACCTAAATAGAGCCAAAAATAGGTAGCTGATTTGTAGCGCTCCTAGTGACTAAACTTGTTACTACGCTCAGGGGGCGGAGGCTTTTCGCCCTATTCACCTACGTAAATGCGCAGTCTGTTTAGATTCTTGTCTGTGCAATTACCATTGAAGATTTCTTTTTTATTTTACATAAAAATACCATTATTAAATCTAAGTATAGTTTGATAAGATTGATCCACACACACATGGCTTGCTGAAATATTTCACAAAATCCGAATAAAAGCAACAGATAAACATAAGTAAAACTATATAACACATAATAATATAATTGCATTAAAAAATAAAGTTCGTATGTTTAATGATACTTTCCCAAATATTACGCACAAGCTTCCAATAAAATATAAAATTTACACAATTAAGATAGAGTATATATATTTTAATGCACATTTTATCATAAATTTTATGTATGGCTAGTTTAATTTTGATAGTATGTAACATTCAATTGAATTTAATAAATATTTTTTTTATAATTGCGTGAAAAAAATCGGACTTTTACACTATAATTTTGATATCAGACGCGTGCGTAAAGTTATTCTTTTTTAGAAACAGTGATACAAAATTACTTGTTTTTTCACCCAAAAGGCCCAAAAGCAGTAAAAAAAAGTACCTTTTGATCACTCGATTTAAAAGATGCCAACATTTCAAGTAAAACTTACGTGAAACAAATCAAATCTCATTAGTTCACAAATAATTCACGTGCTAATTTTTTTACCTTATCCTCTGGAACTACAAAAGGCAAACTTATTTTTTAGTTTAAAGTAAAACATTTGAACATTTATGTTGATACTAATTTTGAGTTTCCACAAAAGATAGAAATAGCCATTAATGATGTTACTTCAAATGAAGAGCTCAAGTGCAAAACAAGTAAATCACAAATATCGAAAATAGTAAATAATATTTAGGAAAGAAATAATACTGTAACATAATATTGAGATGCATTTTAATCATTGCGAAATACAATTTAAATGCCCTTATTCATACAGATTCTTACATTCTCACATTCTAGTAGATTCTGCAGATTCCCACATTCTATTTATTCGCATGTGTTCGTGGCCGGATCACATCCATTTCGACATTTTACAGTTATAATGCCAGGAGTGTATTCGGGGCACTCTTCGCCTTTCTCTAAAGAAAGAAATAATGTAAATTAAATTAAGAAGGAGAACAATTTTATTGTATATATTTTTTATCAAGTTGTGATGACGATGCTGTTGATTCGTGCACCTGTTTGATTTATGATGCAATATGGCTAAAATAAAAGGATTACTTACAACTTTGGCCGACCACAGTGTGGTACATTGAGTTGCTCTATATCCGTTTATTTACATACTCATGCCTGTACCAGTTATTCTGGCTCTTGGTAGAATATATATCGTTCATCATGTATAATTCTAAAAAAGTAGCAAAAATTCGCTTTTTAATCGCGTGATTTTTGCAAAGATTTGTCTTAAATGATTATAAATACTAAAATATCATGTAAAGTCTATGATCCATCTCATATCCAAATTGGAAAGAATAATATAGTTATTTATCTGGAAGTTATAAGTATTTGAACGAGGTGAAAAGTTACTTCTAAAAGGTAAGAGTCAAGTCAGAGAAGTTTATTTGACGTAAATTAAAAGTTGAAGATATTTTGTAAATTTGACAAAAATTACAACACAAGACAATTTATAACTTGGGAAGACAGTGCAAAACTAATTGGGGTATACTATACTTTTCTTAAGAGTTTGACTAAATCATCCGGTCACGTTTGCTTGAAATAAACCATTCTAATACAGGGTTAGCAAGAAATAAGTTGCCCACTTCAGGGGGCTGTAGAATACGTTCTGTTCTATTTGTCCAAATGAGATAAAATTTGAACTACAGATATTTCGAACGATGCGCTTCTCATTTATTTAATAAAAAAAATAGCACAAAATTTCGCCGATAGGTGGCGCTGTAATGCACATAAAACATTTTAATGCTTTATAAATGTTAAATAATAATAAAAAAGTAGCATTACAACTGTTCCATATGCCCCCCTTCATTTTTAACAATTTGCTCATTCGCATTTTCAGTATATGCAAATAAGTACCATTAGTATTACAGCGCCAGCTAGCGGCGAAATGTTGAACTATTTCTTAAAGAAATGTGAGGCGCAACATTTGAATTATCTGTAGTTCAAATTTTATCTCATTTGGAAGAATAGAACGTATTCTACAGCCCTCTGAAGTGGGCAACTTATTTCTTGCTAACCCTGTATTTAAAAAGCAAAATAGAAGGAAAAATACGGATCATAGTGGGCATGTTTTACGGCTTGAGTGTCAGAAGCGTGACAGGAATGAACACAAGATCCAATTTGAATATGAGATGGATACAATGTTTCAAACATTGTATCCATTAACGAAAACACTCTTAAAATTGTACAAAATAACAAACGACTTTTCTTTACTCAATAAAATTAACTGCAAAAAATGCATATTAAAAAATTTAATAAATTACATCAAATAAGCACCATTAATTGTTAGTTATTTCCTAAAAATTTAGGAATATTTGAAAACTGATGGAGTATCACCAATAACTTGCCTGTCCCCTGACTGTGAAGTGAACTCTCCTAAGTATCCCTCCGCCAAACTGAACTGTGCTTCGTTCGAAGCGAACTGTCTTACTTCTCTTTTGAATCCTGCTCTCTAAGAGTAGTCACGCTAGTAACCTATCCCTAATGGCGGGACCGTTGGTCCAGTAAATCGCCCTAAACTTCTTTATTAATTCCATAACTTAAATTGATTGTTCTAATGATGTTAAATAAAAGTCTTTCTCAATCTACACGTTGCTATCTGCTACTAAATCCCATCAAAGGTCATGGGACCAGCAAGTCTAACCACTGCGCGGTGACGTACGAGGCCTAACACGAGGCTTAGAGACTTTGTATAACGAAAGGCCGGCTTCTCGAACTTTTCCCCCGTTTCCTGTCTTCAACGAATAGAAGAATGTCATCGAATCAGTCAAACATCCAAAAACTTGGAAAGGACATCAATTACGATACTTGGAAACTACAAATCGAGGCCATCCTGGTTAAAAACGATCATTGGAACTTTGTTACTGGAGCGGAACCAAAACCGGAAACCGATGCCGAGAAGATCGCCAAATGGATTTCCGACGACCAAAAGGCCAGAGCCGACATTATCCTGTCCATGTGCCCGAGCGAATTGTGTCATATAAAGCAGTGCTCCACTTCTAAAGAAGTCTGGCATAAACTTAAAGATGTTTACTCATCGAAAGGCCCTGCGAAGAAAGCGACGCTCTTGAAACAACTTCTGTTTAAGAAGATGTCCTCGTCAGAAAATATGTCCGACCACATAAACAGCTTCTTCGTGACGGTCGATAAACTACAAGAAATGGATATATCAATCGTCGACGACCTACTTTCTATACTTTTACTGTACAGCATTCCAGACAGTTTCGAAAACTTCCGGTGCGCGATCGAGTCCAGAGACACTCTCCCAGCTCCCGACGCACTAAAAATCAAAATCTTAGAAGAATCGGAATCCCGACGCGGCGGGGAAAGTCAACAAGATATCCCGAACGCCTATTTATCTTCAAAAAGATTCAACTCGCATTCGAAATCCACTTGGAATCAAAAACAGAATGATAAAAAACAGCAAAATAAAAACATCGTGTGTTCTTATTGCTCGAAAAAGGGTCATAAATATGACGTCTGCTATAAACGCCAGCGAGAAATGAATAAAAAGAACTATCCCAATCAAAAGGAAAGCTCAACACCTGCCGTCGCCATGGCAACGAAGGAGCAAGAAAAAAAGAATTCCCCGCCAGAAGAGGCAGTCGCCGCTGTATGCTCCGGGCGAAGTAACAAATTTATCCTAGACAGCGGGGCGTCGAGTCACATGATTTTCGATAACTCAATGTTTTCCCAATATACATCACAAGTGGACTCTTATATAACTTTAGCAGACGACAAACCCGCTAAAATAACGGGTAAAGGATCCGTCAGAATAACTGTTCCAGATGAAGAATTTGGTACAAGGACATTGAAGCTAGAAAATGTCCTATGCGTTCCTGAACTCAAAACAAACCTGCTGTCAACTTCAAAGTGTACCCGTGACAACCGAATCGTAGTATTCGACGCTCACGAAGCTAAAGTACTTTCAGAAGATGGTTCTACATTGCTCCGAGCTGAAAGAAAAGGAAATCTTTATTTTGTCGAACCAATCGAAGAAAGGGCAGCTGTCGTCACCGAATTAGAAATCTGGCATCAAAAATTCGGACACCTAAACATGAACGATCTGAAGAAGTTACAAGCACAAAATATGATCAAAGGACTATCTTTCAAAAACAACAATGACTCTATTAAGGACTGCAAAATCTGCATTCAAAGTAAGCAATGTGCCACCCCTTATCCAAAAAGGTCTAAATTTGTTGCAAAGGATATCCTCGAACTTGTACATTCGGACTTGTGTGGTCCTATGAAGATTCCCTCACTTGGCGGATCGCGATATTTTGTGACATTCATCGATGACAAATCAAGGTACACCGAAATATTCTTCCTAAAGAACAAAGATGAAGCAAAAGATGCATTTCTGAAGTATAAAGCCTGCAATGAAAATCGTACGGGTAAAAAGATCAAGGTTTTACGAACAGACAACGGCCTAGAATACGTGGGTAAAGAATTCGACCAATTCTTAAGCCAAGAAGGTATACGCCGCGAAAAATCTGCTCCCTACAGTCCACAACAAAACGGAGTTGCAGAGGTCAAGAACAAGATTTTTTGCTCCACAGCGAGATGTCTACTCTCCCAAGCAAACCTTGATTCAAGTTTTTGGGCCGAAGCCGTTCGAACCAGCGCTCTCATCAGAAATCGATGTCCAACCAAAGGCGTAGCCGAAAACAAGACCCCATACGAACTATTCTTCGACAGAAAGCCATCAGCATCTTACTTCAAAATTTTCGGACAAAAAGCATTTGTGTTAAACAAACTCAAAAAATCCAAATTTGAACCAAGATCACATGAAGTAATCTTTATTGGATACTCTGATGAAGCGAAAGCCTATCGCTTTTTCGATCCCAAAACAAGAACTGTCATCGTAAGTCGAGATGCTAAATTCATTGAAGAAATGAATCCAACTTTAGAAGAAGATGAGCAATGGTACGATTTCCCCAGCGAAGATCCAGATCCAGCTGCCGGCACTCACGGAGAACCCGATCCTGAGACCATGTCCCCGCCGCCAGCCGACCATCAACCAATGAGAGATGAGCAGTCCCTTGGCGACGACGACGTCACTTCAGGAGAGGAGGAGAAACCAGAACCGGATGGCGCAGAAAAGCTCCGAAGGGTTGCCGGGCGCCCGCGGAAAGAGAGGACGATGAATCCAGGGCGACCAAGGAAGCTGTATCACTACGCTAAGTTGGCGGTTCAGAAAAAAGCTACTTTTCCATTCGCGACAAACTAGCATCATCATTTAAAATGAAAGATTTGGGACGTCTACATTATTGCCTAGGAATTGAATTTTCACAAGACCAAGGAAAATTAAAGATGACGCAGACAAAATACATTGATGACCTGCTTAGAAAGTTCAACATGGAAGATGCGAAGACAGTGTCAACACCATTGGACCCAAATCAAAGATTGACAGCTGACATGAGCCCAAAGACCGATGCTAAAAGATCTGAGATGAAAGACATCCCTTACCAGTCCCTGATCGGATCACTGATGTACCTCTCAGTAGCTACCAGACCCGACATCACCCACAGTGTCAACTTCCTCAGCCAATTCAACAACAATCCTGGAAAGCTCCATTGGCAAGCAGCGAAGAGAATCCTCAGATACCTGAAACTCACCAGGGATCAAGGCATCGAATTCAAGAAGACGGGTGAACCCCTCACTGCATATGCTGATGCAAATTTTGCTTCCTGCACTTCCGATAGAAGAAGTTTCACCGGATTCATCTGCAAGTACGCTGGTGGTGCCATTACATGGGAAGCAAGAAAGCAGCGAACAGTGGCCTTGTCAACAACTGAAGTGAAAACATGGCACTGTCAGAAACATCGAAATAAGTGGTCCATCTAAGAAGATTTTTTAGTGAATTATGCTCATCATGCGTTTGTGACCCGACAATAGTGTTCAGTGATAATCAGTCTGCACAAAAGCTAGTGCACAACCCAGTGTTTCATGCACGAACAAAGCATATTGACGTCCGTCATCACTTTGTGCGCGAAATTTACGAAAAGGGTGATATAAATGTTGTGTATCTAAATACCAACAACATGCCAGCTGATGTTTTGACCAAATCATTATGTGCACCAAAACACAAGTATTGTTGTCAACTCATGGGACTTACATAAACAGACAGGCAACTCATCGTTGAGCGGGGGTTTGATGGAGTATCACCAATAACTTGCCTGTCCCCTGACTGTGAAGTGAACTCTCCTAAGTATCCCTCCGCCAAACTACTGTGCTTCGTTCGAAGCGAACTGTCTTACTTCTCTTTTGAATCCTGCTCTCTAAGAGTAGTCACGCTAGTAACCTATCCCTAATGGCGGGACCGTTGGTCCAGTAAATCGCCCTAAACTTCTTTATTAATTCCATAACTTAAATTGATTGTTCTAATGATGTTAAATAAAAGTCCTTCTCAATCTACACATTGCTATCTGCTACTAAATCCCATCAAAAACATTTCTGGTTTAACATTTTCCGACCGGGCTCGCACGATCGTGCGGGTAGTAAAGAGAATGTTCAAGCATTTCAAAAATATCGATACCGAAGCAGCTGACTTGTACCATTCGTTATTTGTTTAAAAATGACTTTGTTTTTAATTAGTTGCTAGCAATGATGCTGTGTAACGCATTTTTTCGATAAAACACCAAATTTAGTCTCATAATTTTAAATCAGCGCCACCTGACCGCCGGTCGAAAAGGGTTACGGAGATGCGGTAAATACGTGTTTTTTTTCTGATACCAGTTTTTCTTTCTTAAATCATGAAAGACTATGTGTAAAAAAATACGATCACTCGTATCTAAAAATGCTCAAACAGCTTGACACAAACTCTTTGAACGACGATCGACAAATTTGAGGGTTTCTTACAATGCGTTTCGATCACTAAGGCTAGTATTGTTTATTGGTTTTTAATTTGTATTTTTTTTAGTCATACACTGTTAAACCGGTCTGCGTAATGTTCATCTATAAAATTGATGGATTTATAGTCAAATTTGGCTTCATGGAGTAATGCTACATAACATTTACTGAGTTACATTAAACATACATTTTTTATGCAACGTTGCTACATAAATTCAGTGAACCGTAGCTCAATGAAACCGGAAACAGAAATTTTTGCCGTCAATTTTACGGAGTGAAATTAGTATTTGTGTAACCTTACTCAATAAATTTGGTATAACATTACTCTATGATGCTGGAGTAACGTTACATCAAAATTTTACAGAGAACGTTTTATTACAACTACGTTTAAAACCAAACATATATACGAAGATATTGACCGAAGATCTTTCATTCTACTTACCAATGAGGGTTGTACAGTATTTACAACAGTTACAACCTGTATCAGCTGGTAAACGCTCTTCTTGATCAGGACCGCATGACACATCTTTTGGGCAATTATAATTCTGACACATGCAAAACAGCGAGCTAACTGCTGATGCAGCAGTTAATAAGAGAAAAACTTCCAACTTCATTGGGGTTTATTTTAAATTATCTAAAGTTCTGCTAAAATAAAAGAGAATTTTCATTATTTATCTTTCAAACAAGTTGGAATTTTTATTAATGAAGAAACACAGATATCTCTTTTTTTAACCTATGAGATTAAATTTTATCATGCAATCTGCTTAGAGTACTTATATATCTTAGTCGACTTTTAATTTAATTTTTGAGATAGAGTTTTAAACCTTTGTGAGAAGAAATGCACATAAAAACTATCATAAAAATACTATACTGCATTAAAAAACATTAATTATAGATCAATTAATTTAAGTATGTCAAATTGTGATCAACACGGTGACATTTTTAATTACTTTATTTATATAATTTTTGTAGAAAAGGAAAACCAAGTGTCCACGCATGTAGCCAGGTAAACTTTAAGCTCCAAGCAAAGTTATTTAATCACGACAGTTTGAAATAGCAAGCTTTAAAATATGATTTAAAAAAAATTAAGTTTTAAAATTTCTGTAAAAATTTACAATTTCTTACCATTGTTAAAAAGTACATGGCCACTTACCCTGATTTATTTTCTTTAAAATTTAGTTAATTTTTTTTAATCGAAGCATTTTAATTTCAGATATATTGTTCGGAATAAATCTTATTATGAAAAAATTCGTTCTTATTAGAAAATGAGTTCAAGGTTTTCATTGTAATATTGAAAACGCTAAAAATGCCTTTACAAGACAGCCGGTAAATCAAAAACTATTTACAGTACAAGAAATCTAGTTGTACCATTTGAAAGATAGAGTTTCAGAAAATATTTTTAATACCAAAAATAACAAGTCATATATATTTCGATCATTTTTTCTGTTTTCTAAGGCGTATGGATACCCTTTATTTATTTTTTTGTGAATTGCAAAATTTAATTGTACTTTTCATGGAAAAAGTTCTTGATTACGATCAAACGACATGTCTTCGCATTTTTCAGTGTCACAGGAATGTTTAGTGCAAACAAGCGAACTAACCATCAAAACACAGAAGTTAATAAAAGAAAAACTTCCAACTGCATTGTGGTCAATTTAAATTATATATAGTTGCACTGAAATAGAATCTTCAATAATTATTATTTAAACAAGTTAAAGTTATTTTCAATGAACAAATGGGGATGTATTTTTATCCTATGAAATTTCATTTCATGATGAATTATGCTTTAAAAAACTTGTAAAAAATTCGAAAAATTAAATAGCAATTTTCATAGCAATTTGTTTAAATTAAATTTCTAAAAAGTTCGTTGAAATTTTGACAATAAGGCGTGTAGATAAATTACCCAGAGAAATGATACATAGGCATTTTTGTTTTTCAATGCAATTTAATGCATAAAAGTAGTTATTTTTTTGTTTCTAACCGTTTTTTAATAAGTTTTTGCAGAATTTTGTATAGTAAACTGTCATGTCAGTAGGTAAAGATACTACAGGTTACAAAACGCAAGTGCATCTCTAAAAAGCGAAAAGTACGATGAGATTTTTAACTGCAAAAAGAGAAACAGAATATTTTTGTTTTAAATTTAGATATTTAACCAGATTTATAAAAAGTATCACATTAAGAACGACGCAAAATGATGCGGGGAAATAGTAGAAAGGCATGGAGGAAAGATTTACTTACAGATCAAGATCGACTTCACTTATATTGTATGTTTCAAGCAAACGAGCACCCGTACTTCATAATTGTTTGAACAACAGCAAAATCGTTACTTTTAAATGCTCTATAATTCTATAAGATAATACGTACGCTAAAAGCAAATATCATTTGAAATAATGAAGCACAATGCGTAATTTCGATTTATAACGTCGTTTAATTTTCCACAAACGCATTTTAAAAGTACTACACGTGCCATATCAAAAATCAGTAATAATATAGCTAAAATTGAATGTGACATCATGTCCATAAATGGTTCTATGAGCACAATGTTTGATTTAGGATATCTTTAATTCTAAAGCTTTCGCAGAATAGTTCCATTTAGCAGCACCAAGGCCGTTTACGCACCTGATTCCTTCTGAATAAACAATTTATACAATACTTTGTTGTAACAGATAAAAAATATAACTGAAAAATCTTCTGGTACGCCCCTAAAATAATCTTGAGAATGAACTCGTGAAACTTATATCAAATAAAAGTGTACAATTTCTTTTACTTCATTAATTCACATGCCCATATATACTTTTCTACTACATAAAGACATAAATTATCCAAATGAAAATACAAAATACTAATAGGGAAAGAAATAAAGCACTAGCATAATATTTAGATGCATTTTATTCGTTGCGATCTACTAATTACATGCACTTATTACATACAGATGCTGTAGTAGTAATTTCAAATTCTTGTTATTCGCATGTGTTCGTCTCATAATCACATCCATTTCGACATTTTGCAGTTGGTGGCAATCCATAAAAGTGTAAGGGGCACCTATCACCTTTCTCTAAAGAAATAAATTTTACAAATTCAATTGAGAGTAAGAACAATTACATATATTTTATCAAATGATGATGAAGATGCTGTTGAGTCTCTCATCTGTTTTATTTATGATGTAATATAGCTAAAATAAAGAAGATTATTTACACCTTCGGAGTTGTTCTATAACTGCTTATTTTATACGCATGCCTGTACCAGTTATTTTGGCACTTCAGCATAGACATAAAATTTGTTTTGCATTTTTTTTCTTATAAAAGGCTTAGAAAAACTGTTTAAATGATTTAAATATTGCAACAAATGTCACACAAAGAAAAAAAGTTAATTAGGAACAGATTAGTTAAGGTTAACAAAATTCTAAGTTTTTAATTTTATTTACCTGATTTATTCATATTTTAAGTTCATTAGAATTATCGACAAAAGGAGAACAAAAATATCGTTTAGAATAAAATAGGCAAGAATCAAAATAGGAGGTATAGAATGGTAGATGGGTAATGACAGTTTCATTATATTTAGAATTTTTTTAAACCTATTTTTAACCCGTCACCTATGTAACTATCAGGCTTTTCACCAACACATATAATTTTTTTTTAAATATATAAATTTTATTATTTTGTTAAATTTAAAGAATGGAGGGGTTATTTATAACAATCTACTAGGGAAGAATATTTTGTTAAAAAAATTAGGAAATTAAATTATCAGTTAAAATATTAATTTAAATCTCAGGCAGTGAATACAAGTTTGCACTTCAGCTAATTCGCTTATTCCTCAGAGGGTTGAAATTATGCAATCTTTTTATTCTTTAGTAGCAAATTAAGTCAAAAATATCAAATAATTTTACGAAAGTTCTAGTAGTAGCACATTAAAGTTTAACTGTTGAGAAATCCACTCAGGAGTGTTGTACCTTTGAACTGGTCAAAGGAACAACAACCGATCACGGCCAGAGGTACAACACCATGACAATTCAAATTAAAAAGCATGCTACAATTAAAGGATTAGTATAACTTTTTTCAAAAGCTCCACAATATTTTCTAATGTGTATAGCTACTACGTCAAATGATTTATATCAACAAAAGTTAACACAAAAAAAATTATTAAGCAAAACCTTTTGAGATAAATACTTACTTATATAGGATGAAAATAGATTATTATTTTTTTAGATTAATCCTATTTAGCTTCAGTAATCCACATTAGGCTACAGAAGCCCTCCAGTGGTGTAACTATATACTTATTAGACTAATTTTTGTAAAATATTGCTACAGGGCACCACAGCCTAGGTGGTCAAAGGTAAGAGCCTAGGTGGTAAGAGGTACAACACCTTTCCCTACTTTAGTCATACACTGTTTAACCGTGATACGTAACGTACATCGACAAAATCGATAGAAGCCTAGATAATTCTGGTTTCACGGAATAATGTTACATGAAATTTATGGAATTACGCTGCACCTGTTTTCCTATGTAGTATTACTACATAAATTCAGTGTACCGGAATGGTTCAATGTACCATGAAACCGGAAACAGCAATTGGTGCCACCTCGGTGGCTCAATTGTTAGGGTGCTGGCCTTTGGAGCTGCTGGGGTCGGCTTCGAATCCCGGTCAGGCATGGATGTTTGTGACCGTCAATAAATGCTGTTATTTGTCTATGTGTTATTCCTTTCTTTGTGACTGTAAAAATTCTCTCTGTGTCTGTCCCACTTGACGAAAGCTTATAAGCGGTTCTCTGAACAAGCACACAAGTTGGAATATTTATGTACCATACCATACCATGCAGCAATTGGTGCCACCGATTTTAGGGATAGGGAGTAAAGTCTTTATTTGTGTAACGTTACTCCATAAATTGTATCGTTGCATCAAGGTTTTACAGAGAACTTCTTATCACAACCACCTTTAAACTAAACCTCCATGCGAAGAGATTGTTCAAAGTTCTATTACTCCAACTTACCAATAAGGTTTATACAGCTTGGACAACAAGCACATGTTGTAGAATTGGGTGTAAGTTCTTGATTAGTACCGCATGACAAGTCTGTTGGGCATTTTTGACTTGGTCTAGAGCAAAAATCGTGAGGGCAAGCAAACAGCGAAATTCCGCTAACCGTTAATGCAGCAGTTAATAAAAGTAAAACTTCCAACTTCATTGTGGCTAATTTAAATTACATATAGCTGTACTGAAATAAAAGAGAATTTGTTATAATTATTATTTAAACAAGTTAGAATTTTCATTGATGAAGAAACATAGATATCTTTTTATCTTATGAAATTTAATCTTTTGAATAAACATGCTTTGCAAAACTTTTTTTTTTTTAAAAGGAGAAAATTAATTTTCAAATTTCGTGGCTAACATTTCTTGATTCGAACCACACGGCAAGTCTGTTGAAATTTTACAGTGTCGAGCGAAAGCAAATGACTAACCGCTAATGCAACCGTTAAGAGGTTGCAGTACCTAGAAATTGGCAAAATGACACCTTTTTCGTCTTATTGTAGTTAAACATAATATAGGCAACAGTCTACAATTCACAGCAAATGGGATAACAAAATTCGTTTGACCAAAAGAGTTCTGAGGAATTCGATTTAATAATTTTGCATTCATTAAGTCTGCTCGTTACTTTGTAACGTTAAAATGAAACTTAAGAGGCCCTTAACTCCGGACGAGATTTTCATATTTTGAGCTATTTAAAAATGCTAAGGCTTTTTAAATACATTACTTTTGTCTGCCTGCTTTACTTTTTTAAATAAAAAATAACCTTTTAAATAAAAGTATGCATTTTTTTTTTCATTTTTGCATTTGATGCTTCGTAAACAACGTTTCGGCATTTGGTTCGTTTTTTCAGCATTTGGTTTATTTAACTGTTAAGTCAGTAGATAAAGTTACTACATTCTATGTAACGCAAGTACATACGCACAATTTAATTTTTAACTGCAAAAAGGTAAAAGGAATTTTTCGTTTAATGTTAAGATATTTAAGCAGATTTATTAAAAAATTTAAATTAAGAACGATGCAAAACACGGGAAAAGGTAGAAAAAGCACAGAGAAAGGGTTTACCTGCAGATAAAGATCGAATTCTTATATTATATTTCAAGTAAGCCAGCACCGGTACTTTATAGTTGTTGAAACAACTGCAAACTCAGTAGTTTTCATAACTTTGTAATTCACTTTTTTATGTGTAAAAGATAGTACGTAGGCTTAAAACAAATATCATTTGAAATGACGCTATTGGAAATTTCGATTTATAACGTCGTTTCCTTTTCCACAAACGTATTTTAAAAGTACTAAACTTGTCATATCAATGATCAAAAATAATATAACTAAAATTGAATGCGACTTCATGTTCATAAAGGTTCTGCAAACAATTTTTGTTGTAAGATATCTTTAAATAAAAAGCTTTCGAAAATAGTTCCATTTCGATGCACCAAGGCTATTTATGTACATTGTGCCCCGAAATAAACAACCTGTTTTTAAAAATTAATTTTAAAAAAATTGATAGAGATGTCAACCCAATTCTTGCAGAAAACGTATGAGTCATGTCTGGAATTTGATATGGAACACTTTATTATGTTAGTTATTTTTATTACGTTATTATGTTACTACACTTTATTATGTTAGATTTAACCGATAGACGGCGCTGCAATACCGTGTGTTGGCTTTATGAAAGAACTAGCCATGAGTATACACGGAAAATAAGGACATGTTCAGTAGACTGAACATTTCTGACCACGTGTCCATTCAAAAAGTTTAAAAAAATTTATAATTTTGAGTCATTGACAAAACTTAAAATGTTGGTTATTATGTATAGTAAAAAAAAATCACATATCTGCAAACAAACAAAAACCGCATCTGTAAGTGAATCGTAAACCCCACGAGTGCGCTGGATGTCTCCTTGACCCTAGATTCAAGAAGGCGATGCTTGGCGAGAAAAAAAATTGAAGCAGCCAGAAAGTCTCCAAGAAACCCTAGTAAGCCCAAACGAACCACTCATCCAACATGTTAGTTCAATCGTTAAACGCAAACTTTTATTCTTTAAAATGCCTGGATTAAAAATTCAAAAGATGGCATTTTGCCCTGTTGTAGACTGCAATACGAGTTCTGAATTCACATAAGGTGGTAGTTATTCCTTTCATAGGTTAAGGTAAGAAATAGATGATGTAAATATAGTTTTATTACGGATTCACATAGATTTAGAAAGTAGCAGATCTGCCCCTAGGGGGAAAGGTGAAGCCATTTGTGAACCAGTATCCCATAAGGCAGTTAGCTCTAGCACATGGCATGCCATATATATAATATTAACTAATTAAAACTTTACCAGTTTTGCTTGCGTAAGTTTGTAGCTGGATATGTATTGATAATTTCCGGCAGACATGGGGTATATATTTAGAAAAGAAGCAGATTAAATATGCGGTTTTTATTGCATGTAACTCTTCGGCAAAAGCATTTTTTGTGAACCTGAATCCCGTAATGCATTGCGTAAACGACAAAATGTGGATTCATCACACAATCGCTTTTGTATTGCGTTGTGTGGGATTGCGCAATCGATGGGCATATCTGCTACTTTCTTAAACCTATGGGGATTCAAAGAGCCGCCATATCTATGTGATAAGCCTATACAACATTTTCTCTAGAATGGCTCCAAATAGTTCTACGAGAGCGTTTGTTTTTTTCCTACTGCAAGGCGATGGATAGCTTCACTTAGCACCAGTTTTTATATTGTTTTTAGGCCCGTCCGTGGCCGAGTGGTTGGCATCCGCCTCAGGATTCAGAATTCTCAGGAGTGCGGGGGCTCGAATCCCACCTACTACAAGTCATCCTATAAATATGATATCTGTACTCGGAAATAGTAGAAAATCTAACTCGTGACGGATGGGCCCGAGTACATTGGGACATACGTGCTCGTTAAATCTCTGGAGTCCAAAGTCCCGACTGCGTCAGCGTGCGATGTCGCTCGAAGTTCCTTTGGGTGCCCGCTCAGGTCTCGACCTCGTCACTTGAGCAGGGTTCAAAATTACGAGGCATTATTGGCTGTGTTAAAGCTCCTAACAGACGCTAGAAATAGGCATCAGCCGGAAACGTTACACTACACTGTATTATTTTTTTGCCCTGTTCTTTAGATTACATCATTGAGTTAAATCATATAAAGCCTATCCTAGACTTGTCCGGAACACCAAATAATTTGCCTTGTTAAAAGGCCAGTGGACAGGGAGGTTTTGTTCTTTAAAATGCATTGATTTAAATAACGAATATTTAACATTGTTTAAAATGCTAGTATTTCTCAACCGATTTTAAATTAACTCATGTTGTTACTTACCACGCTTAAAAAGCTATTGAATTAACTCAATTTCTGCCAAATTTGAGAAGTAACTGCTGTGATGGTGAATTGAGGGCAGAGAACATTTTTATGCACTCTAATTTGCATGCAAATCTAAGAAGGGCTTTTGCAAGAACATCTGTAAGTAGTATTTGGTGTAACATTTTTTTTTATAAAAAAATGGAAATTTTATTTTAGTAATAACCTACAATAATCAAAGCTTAAATAAAACATTTAAAAGAAATGTAAAATTACTATATTCATATATAGAAATAAGAAACCATATAGTGGCAATTGCTTTATTCTTGTACTTTTGAAAATTATCATAATGAAATGTGAAATCTTTGTAATAGAGCTTTATTTCTTTTTCTAAAAAAATGTATGTATGTTATGTAGCATGTATGTGTAGAATGAAGTATGTATGTTACGTAGAAAAATATCTAAAATATTTTTTAAATTAACTTAATCTAAATTTCTAAATAATAAAACATTTTAAAATTATTTCAAATTAAAAATTTATTACTTATATGTTTAAATACATATTACTATACAAATTTTGCACATTTATTTCATCTGTGTCCTTTTATCGCACTATTTCCTTAAAAACACAAGAGGAATAAGCTCGAATCTAAAATAGAAAAAAAAAATCATGTGCATTTCTGGAAAAGTAACATTTAAAATTGCTTCAGTAAGATCTGAACTTACAAAAAAATATATACAGGGTTGTCCAGAAATAAGTTTCCCAACTCAGAGGCCTGTGCAGGAAGCTGTATTGGTCAGAAAGCGATAAAATTTGAGATATAGAAATTTCAGATAATGCGCTCTCGATTTATAACAAAAAAATAGTTCAAAAATGTGCTGCTAGGTGGCGCTGCAGATAAAAAAAAGGCATTCTGCAGTTGTTCTAATGGATGGTTATAAAATAACACTCGCTATTCGGAGAGGTATATAGCTTGATTGAATAATCCGAATGCAACAAACATCGAGACCCTTACTAATCAAGAAGAGGGGGGGGGGGATGGAATCACATAAAAAAGAAACTCGTCTCTTGACCTAGCCGATTATGGCCAATTACGCCAACACAGCAAATTACGCCTCGTACTTTAGAACCCTGGTCAAGAGAGCCGATATGGCCAATTACGGCCAACACAGCAAATTACGCCTCGTACTTTAGAACCCTGGTCAAGAGAAGCGTTTCTTTTTATGATTCGATTCCTTCAATCCCCTCCACCCCCCCCTTTCTTGATTTGTAAGTTTCCCGATGTTTGTTGCATTTGGATAATTCAATCAAGCTACAGACCTCTCAGAATAGCGAGCGTTATTTTATAACCACCCGGTAGAACAACTGCAGCGCCACCTAGCGGCGGCAAATTTTTGAACTCTTTTGTAGTAAATCGAGAGCGCATGATCTGTAATGTCTATGTCTCAATTTTTATCACTTTCTGACCACTACAGTATCCTGCACAAGCCTCTGAGTTGGGAAACTTATTTCGGGACAACCCTGTATATAACTACAGTACAACTGCTAAAATTTGGCTAGTGTTTTCGCCAAAAATGTGGTTTCTAGTAGATTCCACGGCTGTGTGGTTACTAGGAATCCTTACTGGGAAAACTAGCTAAATATTTTTGATACTTCAGGACTCTGACGGTTGGTAGGTACATGTATTTCCGGCTTGCGTGCTGAACTCTAATTAATCTGTACTGCGACAACCTGGACTTCAATTATCCGCAACGCTTATTATCAATTTAAGACCGGCGGTGAGAGGGCTCTGATTTAAAATTATGAGACTAAATTTGGAGTTTTTATTAAAAAAAATTGCTTTAAACAGCATCAATGTCAGCAACTCCTTAAAAACAAGGTGATTTTTATACAAATAACGAACGGTACAAGTCAGCTGCTTCGGCATCGATATTTTTGAAGAGCTTGAACATTCTCTTTTATACCCGCAAGATTGTGATTGCTCGGTCGGAAAGGGATATTGCTTTTCACAAAATAATGATTCCGTCTGTACGATCACAATTGTCTATCACTCCAACCAGTGCTAACATTCTCTGTATTCAGAGAAGGGTCATCATGTCCAATTACGGAAAGGCGGCATTGTCAAGTATGCGTTTTGAGTCAGGCCGAAACACGTAAATGTGTACCAATAAGTAAACTACGTATTTGCTCCAATAATCCACTCTGTTTAATCAATGAATCAATCATGTTATGTAACCATATTAATTGCCGTATTAATTTAAGTGGTTAGTGTGCTATCCCTCTGAGCTGCTGGGCTCGGGTTCGAATACCTCCCGGTAAAGGCATGGATGTTTGTGCTTGTCAATAAATGTTGTTATTTGCCTATGTGTTGGTGTCGTCCTTCTTTGTGTGTCTCTTGTGACTGTCTCTTCTGGCGAGCTGGATATTGGGCTATAAAACCTACACTCTTCCTCCTAGAGAGCGCAATCACTTTCATTTGTTATTTGTCAACCATAGTAATTTCAAAGTGTCACCTTTTGTGTTACAAAGATAAATAGCATGGGTAATATATTGAATTAGCATTGAACAAGTTCCCCTTAATCCAACAATATTTTTTTATTCATACAGCTTATGGCGCGTTCAAGTGAGACGTAACTCTAAACTAACAGAATCATTAAGGGAGATTGCTAAGTAAATCTGCCATGAAAATATAAGCACTCTGCTTAAGTTCATCTAAGTAAACAAAATATAAGGTAAAAAAGATCATGGTCATAATGTTGAAAAATATAATGTAGGAGAAAGTGAATTACAAGAAAATCAAGTTATAGGAACTTAAAGTTAATGTATTTATTATGCATTTGCCATGGATAAGGTGTTAATGGTATTTTTTAATAGTGTCGCCATCTTCTGCAGATTTTGGTACATTTAAAGACTTCCAAAATGTATACTTAAATAATTAAATAACCTTCCAAATTTGTTTCATTTCGATATTATGTTGATTCCCATACCTGGGGGAAAAGGGCTACGGCAAGCAATACTTCTGCGGAAGGTGTAATTCCAAAACCAATTTTATTAGCTCTATAGGACTGACAATCCCTCTTAAAGAACTAATCACACTATAACATATATGGCTAATTCCATTCGTGACAGAGATGACAGAAGACAACTTTCTTGGCTCTCAAAAAGTACTAAATGTTAATTGACTGTTAAAAAATTGCCATGGGATGATGCAAATAAAGGTCTTGATTATAAAAAAACACTGACATTTTCATTCAAGATAAAATACTTAAAATTAATTGGGTTAAAACACGCCGTGACGGATATGACAAATTGAGACACAGATTTTGAGTTTGGAATCAATATAAGATTCTGATGTGCTAACCAGAGAGAAAAAAATTAAGAAAGTTATAAATAGTAAAATATTATAAAATATTATTTAGCCTTTCGGACATGACAAATGTGGCACACATGACAAAGTTTGATGTTCTATATTACACTCAAGTTTTAAATTTAATTTTAGAATTTTTTACGAACTGTTTATTTTGAGGTATTATAAGAGAAAATAAAGTGTCACGAATTTTTCCCGAGCAGAGTTTTTTTTAACTAAAAAAAGTTGAAATTTAAAACATGATGTCCATGGTGCATTTTCGTGGAATCTACCATATAAAAAATTTCAAAACTTCTTACTTTAAGCGCAAAATGGACAGCAGCTTCTAGACCTGTCATAACGCAGTGTACGGGGTGGTTGACATCGTGGCATCCCGCATTGAATTCTGCTGCAGTCCCTTTGCGCTTCTGCCAGCATGACCATCGACATAATGAAGAGTGCAAAGAAGCAAAGGTAAAGTGCCTGCTTCATCATTATTGTAAGATACATTCTACACTGAAAGACAACATATTATTATCCATTACTTTATCTCTTATAGGGTAGACTAACCAGTGAATGAACGTTTAAGGTGCTGCGTTCAGCAGTGAATGAACACCAGGATATAATGACCAGGACAGCCAACCATACGTCAGATAGCTTCCTACTACATGAGAGTAAGTCAGTATTGCCAATCCCTCTAGTGGAATGATTTTCAATTTTTATTTTTTAATTATATTTACCAAATGTTCATTCACTGGGGCCTGTTCACTCACTGGTCAGTCTACCCTAGCATTGTTAAATAAGCAATTTTAAGGGGGAGATTTCAGATATCGCTTGGAGGGGTACTATGTGATGAATCTATCATTTTACAGAAACTTTTCGTCGTTGAGGAATTTTTGAAATAGTAATATATTATTGTAGTATTGCTTGATTCACTCAATTGATTTATTTTTAATAAATAGATAAATGTGTTATTGTTGCATAGGTTAGGAAAAATAATGTGAACATTTTCAAATTTTTGCGTTTTTAACATTTCTTATAAACTTCTACGAAATATGTAAAAGCTTTTTTGAAGACTTGTAAATTGTGTTAAGGTACACAGTTTAGCGCAAAATTATGGTCTCAAATGAAATTATATAATATGTAGAATAGAACATAAGTTTTTAAACTACGTTTTGAAGCACCCTGATCATAAAAAAACCTACAAAAGACCATAGCTAAAACTATCTAACATTTATATAAAATATCTTCGGATGTTTGCTAATTTAAAGAAATAATAATCCTTTCTTGTGATTAATATGTATGTCCTAAAATTTTCAGTCTGCTAGTAAAATGCAAACTTTTTTTTCCATATTTGACAAACTATATAAATATATTTATGACAAATTTTAGGGCAAAAAATTGATTTTATGAGTATTAAGGGTAATTTCTTTTAATACAAATGCGTAGTATATTTCTAAAGTTTATTAACTGTATTTTATACTAATTCTTTTGTGTAACTTATAGATAATTGAAAATATCATGCCTATAAATATTTGGGACATATAGCTATCTATAGAAAAGTAATTTTTGAATAATTCAAATTTGCTTTTTGTGCAACTTATATATAATTGAAATATCATACCTATATAAATTTTTCGAACATGTAGCTATCTAGAGAAGTAATTTTTGAATAATTCAAATTTGCTCCACCAAGAAGGAGGAAAAGAGTGAGTAATAAAATTGGACAAAATTGACTTTTCCATATATACTGAATTACTACCTTTACTTTACTTAAACTGTATTCGCCCCTTTAATACAGAAAAACACTGAAATTGCAATAGCCTATATTTTTGCATTTATTTATTAATAACAAAGATTTAACAAAAATTACCTCAACTTACATCAAAAGCTCTATCTTTAAATAATATTGAATGTAATACTTACCTGAAATGTACGAAAATATGTCAAACCTTATTTCGAAAGGAACTAATTTAAAATAATGCTCTGTAGCAAATGGATATGCATTTTATTTTCTACACGAATATAGGTATTTTTTTTGTTTGTTATGTCTGGGAGTTTCCTTTTCCGTTTCCTGGTATCGCAGATTACAAAAGAAATTTCAATGGAATTGTGAATACCAGGTGCTTCAAAACATTTTCAATCAGAATCATACATGATCAAATAAACTCAAGGATAAAATATGAAGTCAAATATTTTATTTAATAATTATTTATATTAGTTTTAACTGCCATATAAAAAATTAATTATAGAAAATACTGAAATATTATATTTTACTATGTTTAAAAAGAAATAAATCAAACAGGTTGCTTATCAAAAACTTTTTTTTATTAATCAACGATGCTTTTTTTAATCGAAAAATAAAAATTTAACTTCAATAAAAATTTAGGGAATAGTGGCTGCATTTATTCGTTTTCGATATTCGAAAAATTTAGAATTTACAAAAATAAAGTAGCCTTTTTGGATATAATTTTAAAATTTAGTTGGCTATTTTGAGAAAAATTGCTCTAAACATTTCGTCTTTTTTTTTAACACTATTCTAAATAATTATGTTTCACATCGCAAAAAAACTGTCTAGGTCTCATTTCTGGTATGAAAGTGTTAACAACCCATATTTCATAAGTATTTCATTTATCGGAGATCGGAGATCGAAATAACATTTTGTAGTATCGACGCGAAGCGTCCTTCCTACACATCGAAGACATCCCAATAAGGGGCGAAACGAGAATGGGGGTAAAAAAAAGCCAAAAGGCAAGTCTAAATATATTTCATTTATACACGGTTTTATAAAATTATTCATACCAGAGATCTAAAATGTGTCAACTGCAGTTACTTAACTGCAATTATAATTCAAGTAAATTTCCACAATCAATACCCTTTTAGCCACTTGCGACCTGGGGGTCGCCATTCTTAGATATTTTTTAAAACCTCCCCATATAAACAATTAACAGGTTAATTAGTTTCGAAATTGGCCTGGTCCGAGAGAAGAATATCCGAAAATCAGTTTTAAGCTTTTGATATAGGTAGCTGTCATTTATATTACTAAATGAAGTTGAACGAGGGTCAATACGATATAACAGTTCTTACAAAATAACTTTAAACTAGTTATTTCTTTAAATTTTTCAAAAAGTTCTTTTAGTTGTTAATTTGAAAAGCATTTTTAAGTTTAAAACGATGTTAAAATAAACTGTTACCTACAAATAAGTTATACGTTTTTTTTTTTTTTTTTTTTTTTTTTTTTTTTTTTTTTAATAGCACTTAAATGTGTATTTGTAGAGCTTAAGACGTGTCTCATAGTGAATATTGAACTTATTTTTTTAAAAGAAAAAGAAATTTGCAAAACATACTTTTAGTATATATCTGCATGAAAAGTATGTTTTGATGAAGAATATACGCGTTGGATTTTGCTGAAACCTTAAGAGGTTAAACAGTGTATGTTGTATGTAATATTTGTACTTTACCTTAAAATTATGGTTCAAAAGTTTACCAGTACCACTAAATAGTATTCTACATTTGTAACAAAAACATATTTGAAGCTTAACTACACATCCTAGAAAAAAAATCAATTTGTATTATTTTCCTGCAGAAATTTCTGCCTGGAATTACTGGCGATTGACTAATAAGTAGAATTCAGTTTATCTTAAGAAATGTTTATGTTAAACAGATAAAAAAATAAGTTATCACTGATAAAGATTGCCCCTGATGACAACATTTTTTCTGTTTTGATTGCGAAACAAAATTGTATACACAAGTTCCTTTCTTTGTCCGCTATGTTGAAGTAGTCAATCTCCCCAAATAAACTTTGTAAAAGTAGACAGGCGCCAATCTTAAAAAAAAAAAATTAAAAAAAACAAACAATGCATTTATTTTATAACAAAAAAAAGTCATTATGAAAGTTGTCGCTAAAAAAAGCCGTGATATAAAAAGGCCAATCTTCCATTTTAAAACCTCTTGGTCATAATAAATAGTATAAGTTAGCCATAATAATAGGTTTTATATAATACTATAAAAAAAAAACTTGCGTCGTTTGAGGTTGGTGCCCATCTTAATCCCCTTAAATATCAAATTATGCAAATGAACTCTAATTACTAAATAGAAATATAGCGAAGGATACTTAAAAAAAACTTTAACAACTGTATGATCTCAATGTATTTATATAAAGGTATGGAGGGTGATTAATATGGGCACCAACCTCAAACGGCGCAATTTTTTTAGGGCAGCAAAACTTAAATTATACTATTTATTACGACCAAGAAGTTTTAAATTAGAAGATTAGCATAGCATTGTTTTTATAGGCTTTTTTAGCGACAACTTTTATATGACTTGCTTTTTGTTATAAAATAAATGCATCGGGTTTTGTATTTTTTTTAGATTGGTGCTTGTTTACTTTTACAAAGTTTATTTGATGGGGAGATATCAGTATTTTTTTTAAATTTATTTTATAATACGCATTTTGAGGTGAGAAGAATTGGCAAGAATATGTTTCATGAATAAAAATAGAAGATTTAAAAGCAATATGATTACAAAATAGACGACATAATTTTAATGTTTAAGAGCAGTATAACCTCCGATGTAACAAAACAATATTTTTTACTTTTCATAAAAAAGCGATGTGTATGTAAATGTTTAAATTTTAATATGAGCTGAGTCTGGCAACCAAATATGACTGTTTACATTTCTAGACCCATCATTCCACTAGAGTTGTTGATATATTTTCGATAAATAAAGACACCTGAAATTTTAAAGGAAGCATTCCGTTTATTATTTCGACTTTTTGTTCAATATATCGGTTCAGATACTTGATAAATCATGCATTTTAGAAGCTATAAAATCCACCTAATAGTTTCACACAGTTACGAACATTTTGTTTCTCTCGCTTTTCGGCATAAATATGGCAACCTCGGGTGGCGCTGTCTCGTTAGAAATATGGCCGTTGAGATGGTTAGTTTATCACGCAACCATACCGCCAAAGGTAATATATATTTTAATTAATTAAAAATATAAAGAATTGCTTTTGAAGCTTCTAACATGAAAGGCCTGAATTGAGGCATTCTTAATCGTTTAGTAGAAACCGCTTCCAGGTTCATGGTCTAGTAATGGCTGTAAGTCTGTTGAAAAATTAGGTCAAAATTTGATTTAAACTGCTCGAAAGATTTCATTTCGAAAATTGCCATATTTTTTTTCTCTGGTATTTTTTTACTATTCTACGAAGTATAGTTTGCCCGATAGAAAATATAATCGATTTTGCTTTTAGCATAGCGAAATGTTTTCTGTATATATACATAACTGCTGTCCAGCACTTGGCGTCATTTTGAGATAGGCAGGCGGAACGACCGTTCCGTCTGATGCTTCTGACCCCTATCCCGCCGACTAAGGTTCATACAGGGGTCAGGATTTTACCTTTTTATTTTTATCGCATCACACATTAGATACATGCCCATAGATACTTTTCGAAAAGCATCAAATATAAGTCTTTCAAATGAAAATACTAAATAATATTAAGCAATAATCTAAGCAGAAAAAATAAAGCAGTCATGTTTCATTTTATTTATTGCGAAATACCAATTACATGCACTTATTCATGCAGATTTTTCAATAGTAATTGCTAATTCCAGTTATTTACATGTGTTTGTTGTCTCATCACATCCATTTCGACATTTTGCAATTGGTGGCGATCCACGAAATGGTATGGGACAATTGTCGCCTTTCTCTAAAGAAAGAAATATTACAAATTAACTTACGACTGATAAAAATTGCACATATAATTTTCGAGTATTGATACTACTGTTTAGTCAATTTGTACGCATTGCTCAAATGTTTGATTTACGAAGCAATCGTTAAAGTAACGGGATTATTTACAAATTTGGCCTACCACAGCTTAGTACATTGAGCTGCTCTAGTTATCCGTTCATTTGCATATACGATTGCTTATACCAGTTATTTTAGCTCTTCAATATAGGCATCAAAATTTTGATGTACGGGAGACCGGAAATCAAAATTGACCTAAAAACCAATTTTAATTTTATTTTAGTGCATATTAATTTCTGATATAACTTTAAACTAGGATGCACACTCTCTGCTCGTTATATTCGCCGGGGAACAGCTCGCTCAATTCAATTTGGATGGGTTCGCTATCCGGGCTCGCTTCGCTCGCTAGTCTTTAGTATCATTTTAAAATAAAATAATTACAAATTAATTGCCACATAATTTTCTTTAATGTGATGTAACCTAACATTTTTGATTGATTTTACGTGGAATGACCCATATGTACATTAAATTATTGAAATTTGTGTCCGAAAGAAAAAGCTGTTAAATAGATCGTAGTAATTATTTTATTTTAAAAGGATAAAAAAGTTTACTCTTGTTAACCTAAAGGAGCATGTCCAGCAAATTTTTTTTGACAAATCTGATAATCTTTGCTGAATTGGTATTCTGGCAACACTTGGCGACAAATATCGGAGAAAATCACCATAGATCGTATTTTAAGGGAAATTCCCAAAGTTTTCCACCCACAGTTTTGTTTCTCTTCTATATATTATATTTTTAAAAATTTAGTTATTTAATTTTTTAAAAAATTACTTACTTGATTTATTGTTATTTCTAAATCACATTGAAAATGTTAAACTGCTACAGTAACTGGTAAACTAGTTTTTTATTTTTCATATTGTGTTAAAAAGTAACAAAATTTTCTTTATATGTTGAATGCAGTCTTCCAAAAATGCTGTTTTTACAGTTAATGTATCTGTTTCTCAAACAATATTTTTTATAACAACTCTACTCAATATTTTTATTTGATGGTTTTTTTTAATTCTTATACCGATGCTATTTTTACAGAAATCGTCTTTTACAAAACTATAAATTAGATTTAAAAAATTAAGATAGTTTTTTTTAATTTAAGAAAAATTTCAATAAATCATTATAAAAAACTGAAATTTTGTTTTACAAAAGCACCCGACAATATTCTTAAAAGTATTTGTAGATTAATAGCTCAAAATTTTATATCAATAGGGTCATATGGGGGAATTATTGGTCAAAAAATCACAACATCCAGTTTTTTCTAAAGTATGAAAGATAAAAAGATTTAATTTTGCATGGAGTAAGCTTAAATAGTTTAGAATTTCTTTAAATAATCACTTTACCTAAAATATAATTATTATAACTTTTATTTTAATTATTGAGTGACCAGGAATTAACCCGGGTTTGGGCAATTATGGGTCTCACTTGGGGTAATTATGGGTCACCCATTTTTTTTATAGTAATGCATGTCAAAAGTAAATTAATATTCCAAATTATATCATTTTTAGCACATAAAAAGATTGTTTTCGCACATAAAAGTAATGAAAGCGAAATTTGGCATATTTTTTTATGCCAAGTTAGAATTCTCTATGCATCTTTCCTCATACATGTATATTGAACCATCAAAATAATTCTATTTTGTTTTGACAAAAATAAAATAAAATGGACTCTATTACAGCATTCCAAACTGAATTATATCGCACAAATAAATATTCTTTCAAAAGTTTTTATTTTAAATATAGTTTCTCGTAAGTTTAACGCAATGGCAACAGTGAAAATATTGAATAAAAATAGAATTTTCATGCTATTTCAATGTAGATTAAATTTTTTGTTATTTAAATTTTAAATAAACTTCTAATTCGAATTTTTTTAAATAAAATTTGGAATGCAGCCTAATCTGATTTTTTTTTGCCTCAAAATGACGTATACCACTTAGTTAAAAAAAACCTAAAAAATCAAAAAAATATCACTGACCCAGAATTACCCTAGTGACCAAGAATTACCCCAGTAAACCCTGGGGGGAAAATCACTATACCTTTAAAACTATTTTTAAAAATAATAATGAAAAAATTTATATAGGAATGAAAAGTTTAGACCTTTTCCTATTGAAAAATCGCACCAACAAAATAGTTAGTTCAAATATGTTTCTCCAGTATGAATCTTTAAAAAAAATCATGTTTTTCAAAGTCAATTTTTTTTTAAAGATGTTTTTATAGTAGTGTAAAAAGTATTTTTTTTTTTCTATTATCTGCTGCAGAGTTACATTGTTTTTGAACTTGATATAAGAAAATAGAAAGTATAAGAATGACTTGGCATAATTTTTTTTTCTAAAAACCATTTTTAATTCTTAAAACTTAGTGAAGATTATTTACCCCGGTAAGAGAGTGACCCATAATTCCCCTATGTGACCCTACGGTTAATAGAATCCGAGATTAGTTTATATCAAATTGACCATTTCAACACGGGCATCAATAAGCTTTAAGAAAGCCTTCCTGTTTACTCCATTAGTTCGGTCTGGAGTAAAGTACATTGAATTTGTGTTGTAATTATCACACATTAAAATTGGTGTTACTACTAATAAAATTGGGACCGCATGATACTCCATGGCGCTAGAGCAACGTTACCATCAAGGTTTTACGAATGTTTTTTTTATTACAACCACCTTTAAAACAAAGCTATATGAAGAGTACACGGGAAGAACCGATTGATTTCTTTAGAGTCTTTCCGTAATTGCCTCTGCTTGGCGGACATTGGCGACTGGAAACCGGTTTTTCTTATGGTTTTTCATTTGCAGTACAAACGTGTGACTCGTTCCACTCAACTCTGGCGTGAATCAGGGTTGCCGCGAAAGATAAACGAAGCGAGTAACTCGCTTCTTAACACCAGTTTAGGCAATTTCTCGCTGTCATCCCCAAAGAGGCTATTAGTTAAAGCATTGCACGAAATCAGTCGGTTCTTCCCGTGTACTCTTCATATGCGATTGCAAAGAAAATGTTTGAATTTCTTTTATTATTCTAACTTACCAATTAAATATATACATGATGGGCAACACCCACAAAATGTTCCATGAGGATCAAGTTCTTGATTAGGACCGCATGACACGTCTTCGCATTGTATATTATCACAATAATCTTCAGGGCAGGAAATCAGCGAACTAACTGTTATTGCAGCAGTCAATAAAAGAAACACTTTCGACTGCATTGTGATAAAAATTAAATAGTATGTATAGTTGTACTGAAAAAAAAAAGTTTAAAACTTTATTACAAATTAGAGCTTTTGTCAATGAAGTAATTTTGATATTTTTAGTCCTATGGAATTTAATTTATTGTTAAAAGATTATTTAAAAATTGGGAAAATTAATTTTCAATGTTCAGGTAATTAATAAAATTAAATTTTTAATAAATTTTTCAAATTTTCTCAGTAAAGTTCTTAGAAAATTTGTTCAGAGAAATATTGCAGGTACTTTTTTCTTTTCGATGCATTAAAATATGTTAAAGTGCTTAAACATTATTTTTATTTCCAATTGTTTTTTCAAATTGTTTTTTTTTTCCAATATTTGGTATAGTTAACTGTAAAGTCAGTAGTTAAAAATACCAAAAATGCTAAACGTGATTACATCTGTATAAAACAAATATATGGTGAGATTTTTAACTTAGAAAAACAGTTCAAAAACAAAAATTTTTTGCTTAATGTTTAGATATTTAATATACACGAATAAAAGGCTTACTTACTTATATTGGTTGAATTCTTTACTGCTATTGTTTTCAAACAATTAAGACCCGTCTTTTATATTTTGGGAATTAACTGCTCTATCATTATCTTGCAAAACTTTGTAATTCTCCTTTTTAAATGAAAACTATTGCATGTGCCATAAAAACAAATGTCATTTGAAATTAAGAAAGTGGGAATTCCACTTTATAACGTCGTTCTCATTTTGGTACAAACATATTTCAAAAGTACTAAACATGGCATATCCGCAATGAGTCATAATGATAATAAATTTTAATGTGATTGCATGTTTATTAATTAGTTCTGTAAAATATAGTAGATCTGTTTTAAGATTTCCTCAAGTAGAAAGCTTTTGCAAAATACTTTTATTTTGCAGCATCATGATCGCTTACGTTTTTGATTTCTTACTACATACAATGAATGTAGTAAAAAATTATACAGAACAATTTTACGTTGTTGCGTCGATACAATTAGCAACAGGCAAATAACCATTTTCGATAAATTTGCAATTTGATTAATGATAAAACTAACCAATATCTCCAGTACTAAAGAAAGGATGGTGAACAATTTTTTTATACCTAACTTATTGATTGCTGTCACCGAATTCATTGTAATGTAGAGAAAAAACTGTTAAAAAATTTGAAGCGCTTTATAAAACACTCAATATATTAGTAATTTTTATCATCCATAGGTAGTTATTTCGTTTAAAAATATTAGAAAATTACATTTTGAAGATTCTCGATCAATTACCCATTTCCAAACAAAATAGGTTAAAGCTGGCTTTTGACACAATTGGCCCGCACGGAAAAGATGGGACCATTATACATTTACTGATGATATTGTTGATTATACTAGATAATTTTTGCAATAAAATCAATGAGATGCTTGTTCAGCAACATCAAAACGGAAATGTCTCAAGGAAAATATAAAATAACATTTGTGAAAGAAATAGAGTTGTAGCATGAGTTTTAGCTGCATTTTATTCATTGCAAAATACAAATTACATTCACTTCTTCATGTAGATTCTTTAATAGTAATCTCAAATTCCAGTTATTTGCATGTGTTCGTCTTAAAATATCATTCACTTCGAAATGTTTCAGTTGGGGGCTGCCCAGCATTATTATTTGGTATGGATCCATTCTGTAAAGAAAAAATATTAAAACATGAATTACGAGGGAGAACAATAACATACAGGGTGTCCAAAATGGAGTACCTGTTTTTAAAAACTAATAAAAAAGAAATGGATCGAGATAATAATACAATTCTTGCAGAAAATGAATGAGTAAGGAATTGTGATAATATCTCTATCCATATCTTTTTTCATTAACTTTTAAAAACATTTACTCCCTTTTAAGACACCCTGTTTATATTTTATATCAAGTTCCTGTTCACCTGGCATCTTCATATATATAGCCTATATACATCGGAACAGAACACAACATGAAGTGTTGTGTGAAAGGCTTCACTCTAACATAACCCCAAATATTCCAAAGTATATTGTGTAAGAGAAACCCGCTGATAATACTACCTTGATCAGAAAGTTCCCGGAATGAACACCGTGAAGCGCTCCTATTGCTTCGATTTTTTTGTTAAGTTGGTACATCTGTTGTTGATATTCCCTCCAAATCTCATTGTCCTAGCTTGACATTTGCAAAAGTTACGTAACCAAGAGTGCATCTATCTCTGTGAGTGTTGACGATTTTTTAGAAATGGATTTAAATTTCCACAGTGAACTTGTATCAAATTTTGCTGACGGATCCATAGGCTACTCTACTTTCAAGTCTTCCGCTATCTCTATGAGGGTTAATTTAGGGTTATTGACAAGGATTTATTTTATTTTATCAATAATGTTTTCATCGGTTTTCGATGTTGATGGTCTGAAACTGCATTCATCATCTTGATCTAGTTTGACGAAATAATCCTCAAAATTAACGAAATGAGTCTTGAGGATTCACGAATCGTCAAAAATGAAAGTGTTATTTCTGAGAGTGTAGATGGCGCTGATTTTAAATTATGAGACTAAATTTTGGATTTTATTTTTTAAAAAAAATTTGCGTTAAACAGCTTCACTGCCAGTAACTCCTTAAAAACAAGGTCATTTTTCTACTGATAACGAACGGTACTTGTCAGTTACTTCGGTATCGATATTTTTGAAGAGTTTAAATATTCCCTTTTATACCAGCAAAATTGTGATAGCTCGGTCGGAAAGGGATATTGCTTTTCGCTAAATAATGATTATGTCTGTACGAGAAATTGTCTATCACTCCAACCAACAGTAGACAGTGCTAACATTACCTGTATTCAGAGAAGTGTCATGGTTTCAAATTACGGAAAGGCGGCATTGTCAAGTACGCGTTTTGAGTCTAGTCGAAACACGTAAATGTGTACCATAAGTAAACTACGTATTTGCGCCAATAATCCACGCTGTTTACTCCCAGGTCAAAATTTATGCTTGTACCAGCAACAAAAATTTGCTAGTTTCTGCTGGGTTTTGCTTTGTTTGCTTGGTGGTTGTGCTGGAATATGCTTTTTTATGCTTGCCAGCATTATATGCTAGGTTGCAAGCATACAAGGTCCTAGCATGGGAAGCTATGCACAAGCATGTCATGCTTTTTAGCAATTCAAGCTTGTTACCAGCTTGACAAGGTAGATAGCTTGCTAAGCTATTTTATGCTTTTTTATGCTTGCCAGCATAATATGGTAGGTATCCTGGTACCCAGCATACTAGTTCATAGCATGGGAAGCTATGCACAAGCATGCTATGCTTAATAGCATATCTAGCTTGTTAGCAGTATGATATGGTAGGTAGCAAAATAAGCTAGTTTTGGCTTTCCTATGCTTTCCAGCATAATATGCTAAATATCCAGCTTTCTAGTATAATACGCTTCTAACATTTCGTACCTTTATTCGAGGATTCGGGGCAGAGGTTAATTTTATTTTTCATTTAATAATTTATTATTAATTTTTTTAAATAAATTTCGAGCATCATCATGCATCTATTAAAGCTAAATAAGGTCTATTTAGTATATAAAACAGAAGCGATTTTACTGTTTCAAGTATAAACTAAATTTTCGTGTCAAGTTCGGTTTTTCCATAGCCATTCCTTTTTAATACTATCATTTAATAATAATTAAATAATTTTTTTTGTTCAGAATTGTTTTTTATTTTTATTTATTATATTATATATTGTCATTATTATTATTATTATTATTATTATTATTATTGTCATTAGTCTTATTATTATTATTATTGTCATTAGTCTTATTATTATTAAAATTAATATTATTATTAATATTATTATTAATATTATTATTAATATTATCATTAATAATATTATTAATAATATTATTATATTATTATTATTATTATTATTATTATTATTATTATTATTATTATTATTATTATTATTATTATTATATTATTATTATTAAACGTTTAGTTTTTTTTAATATACCAGAGCTATTAATTTTATTAAAGGTAAATTTCATTTTTTATGTAACAATTACAATGTTTATTATTAATAATAATTATTCCCATTGCCATTTTTTAATATGACAACTTAATAGTAATAATTACTGAATTAATTTTTTCCTGTTCAGAGTTGTTTATTATAATTATTATTGTTTATCGTTAATTCTTTTTAAATATACCAACGCTTTTAATAACTGTACGATGAGGGAAAAGCTTCTGAAAAACAATAAAGTAAAAGATTTCTATGTCTCCTAAATACTATTTCAGTAGTACCCTAGCAAAAATTGGAAAGATTTATTATTGTACATTACATATTTTATATTCTGTAATAGAACCTAAAAGAATCAATTTATAGAAAATTAATTTTTGAGGCTATCAACGGTCTCAAAAAGAGAATTACCGCCTTTTATTATGTATGCAATAGTATTTATAGTTTCACTGTTTGCATTTAAATTTCTAATTTAAATTGGTGAAGTTTTATCTTAAAGAGTAATACGACAGTATAACCAAGAAAATTTTAAATATGCAGAAGCACATCGATAAGATTTGTCGATAATTAATAACTATCATTTTAAAGATAATAACTAATAGATAAAAAATCATTTACAAACATAGATGGTAGCACGTAATCTTTTAAATATTAAAACAACGATTTTTTAAATTCAAATTCCTTTTTAATTTAATTAGTACTGACTATTAAATAATTTAGGATGGTTTCATTTTAACTTTTCATTATTTAATCGTGTTTCTTTTATTATTATTATTTTTTAATTAATTATTTTTAAAATTAAAAAAAAATAATGATAAACGAAACACGATGAAATTAATAATGAGAAGTTACATGAAACCACTCTGGATTATAACAAAAATCGATAAATATGGTTAATTTTAATGAAACTTTACAGACCTTTTTTTTTTTCATTTAAAGGGAAAAAATGACGTTGATTGAAATCTTAAAAATCTGGCAGTTAAAAATTAAAAAGAAAAAAATAACTGCATGCTAATTTCTCTAATAGAGCCCTTATTGATAAAATTAATTATCCAAGCAAGACAGTGCGCCTGCAATACAGTAACTTAAACTGAACACGAGTTCTGCGGGCTAATGTTTAAGAATTGTACTGGGCTATTATCAAGTATGACTGATTGGAGCAGTAGGCAAGACAACGGACTGCAGAGCAGAAGATCCCCAGTTCGATTCCCTAACTACCCCAACCGGGAATCAAGGGGAAGAATAAGAAGTCAGCCTTGAGGTTTTTTTCTTCTCCGTACGCATAAATGCATTTTTGAAATTGTTACTTTCTTTAGTGTCGTCCTCTAGTATCCAGTTACCAAAGCTTTTATATTTATGCTAGAAAAGCATACCATGCTATTTTTTGTATGCTGGGCCCAGCAAAATTTTCTAGCAACCCATGCTAGTTTTGTTAGCTGGACAAGCATAAAAAAACCACCATAGTATGCTGGAAAACTATGCTGGACAAGCAAAAATAGCGTTCGAATTCGGCACATGACATGGTGGTAATTCTTGCTGGACCAGCAAGTGTAGGCGTTCGAATTCGGCACATGGCAAGCTGGAATTCCATGCTGGAACCAGCAAGTATTCTTGCTAGTTTATGCTTTTTTATTTTGCTGGATTCCAGCATGCGGAGCTAAAAAGCAAACATTTTCCAGCAGGAATTTTAACCTCAATGAATCAATCCTGTTATGTAGCCATAGTAATTTCAAAATGTCACCTTTTGCGTTACAAAGATAAATAGCATGGGTAATATATAAAATTAGGATTCAACAAATTCCGCTTCATCCAACTATATTTTTTATTCATACAGCTTATGGTGTGTTCAAGTGAGACGTAACTTCAAACTAACAGAATCAATTAAGGAAGATTGCCAAGTAAATCTGCCATGCAAATACTATCAACATTCTGTTTAAGTTCATCTAAATAAACAAAATATAAGGTAAAAAAGATCATAGTCAAATATTGTTAAATATTTGTAGGACAAGGCACATTACAAGAAAACCAAATTAAAGGAACTTAAAGTTCATGTATTTATTATGTATTTTTATGGATTAAGTGCTGATGGTATTTTAATAGTGTCGCCATCTTCTAAAGATTTTGGTACATTTAAAGACTTTCAAAATTCATACTTAAATAACTAAATAACATTCCAAATTTTTTTCATTTTGATATTATGTTGATTGCCATACCTGGGGAAAACGGGTTACGACAAGCAATATTTCTGCGGAAGGTGTAATTCCAAAACTAATTTTATTAGCTACTAACAATCCCTCTTAACGAACTAATCACACTATAACATACATAGATTTAGAAAGTAGCAGATCTGCCCCTAGGAGGAAGAGTGAGGCCACTTGTGAACCAGCATCCCATAAGGCAGTTCGCAAGCTCTAGCACATGGCATGCCATACGCCACCAGATGGCACCATGAGATAATTCGATTAATAAAATATATATATTTAATATTAACTAATTAAAACTTTTTACCAGTTTTGCTAGCATAGGTTTATAGCTGGATATGTATTGATAATTTTTGGCAGACATGAGGTACATATTCATAAAATAAGCATATTAAAAATGCAGTTTATATTTATTGAACTCTTCGGCAAAAGCATTTTTTGTGAACCAGTATCCCGTGATGCATTGCGAAAACGGGGAAATGTGGATTTACATTTATCACACAATCGCGCGGTTTGTACTGCGTTGTACGGAATTGCGCAATCGATGGGCATATCTGCTGCTTTTTTAATCTATGATAACATATAATAACAAATTTCAAAACTTCTTACTTTAAGCGCAAAATGGACAACAGCTTCTAGACCTGTCATAACGCAGCGAAAGGGGTGGTCGACATAGGGGTATCCCGCATTGAATTCTCCTGCAGTCCCATTGTGCTTCTGAAATCATGACCATCGACAAAATGAAGAGTGCAAGGAAGCAGAGGATAAGTGTCTGCTTTATAATTATTGTAGGATTCATTCTACACTGAAAGACAACATATTATTATCCATTATTTTATCTCTAATAGGGTAGACTAACCAGTGAATGAACGTTTAAGGCGCTGCGTTCACCACTGAATGAACACCAGGATATAAGTCAGAGTAAGTCAGTATTGCCAATCCCTCTAGTGGAATGATTTTCAGTCCTTATTTTTTAAAATTATATTTACCAAATGTTCATTCACTGGGGTCTGTTCACTCACTGGTCAGTCTACCCTAGCATTGTTAAATAAGCAATTTTAAGGGAGATATTTTGGATATCGCTTGGAGTGGTACTATGAGTTGAATCATCATTTTACAGAAACTTTTCGTCGTTGGGGAATTTTTTTAATAGTAATGTTATTGTAGTATTGCTTGATTTACTCCAATTTATTTATTTTAGCTAAATAGATAAAATGTATTATTGTTGCATTGGTTTGGAAAAATAATGTGCACATTTCGAAATTTTTGCGTTTTTAACATTTCTTATAAACTTCTACGAAATATGTAAATGCTTTTTGAAGACTTGTAAATTGTGTTAAGGTACCACAGTTTAGCGCAAAAATATGGTGTCAAATGATATTATATAATACGCAGAGTGGAGCAAAAGTTAAAACTGCATTTTCGAGCACCCTGATCTTAAGAAAAACAACAAAAGATAATTCATTTAAAAATACTCATACACCCAAACCATAGCTAAAACTATCTAACATTTATATAAAATATTTTCAGATGTTCGTGAATTTATAGAAATTAATAATCCTTTCTTGTGATTATGTCCTAAAATCTTCAGACTGCTAGTAAAATGCAAACTTTCTTTCCATATTTGACAAACTATATAAAATATATTTATGGCAAATTTTAGGGCTAAGAATTGATTTTATGGGTCTTAAGGGTAATTTCTCTTAATACAACTGCGTAGTATATTTCTAAAGTTTATTAGCGGTATTTTATACTAATTCGTTTTTGTGCAACTTATATATAATTGAAATATCATACCTATAAATTTTTCTAACATAGAGCTATCTAGAGAAGTAATTTTTAAGTCAAATTTGCTCCACCAAAAAGGAGAAAAAGAATTAACATTGAAATAGGGCATAAGTGACTTTTCCATATTTACTGAATTACTACCTTTACTTTAATTAAATTGTATTCGCCCCTTTAATACAGAAAAACAGTGAAATTTATTAAATACGTTGATTAGATGTTTAGATGATTAAGTAAAGAGTAGATGGATTTAGATAATCTTAGACAATTTTAATATGTCATGATTTAAGCATGGTAACATCAACAACAGAGACAGCAGGAGATATACAGTTACGGTTAAGACAAATATATACAGTTACGGTTATGCAAATATTATTAATTTTAATACATAACATCTCCCCTCATTTTAAAAAAAAGAGAACTATGCAAGATAACCTCATTAAGAAAATAATTCAATTTGAAACACTCTATACATTTCCTCTTTTCCAAAAGAAACAAAATTAAGCACTCTTGATTATCAAAATTACACAACAAAAACAAAATTTAAGTTCACACAAAGTCATTGAATCGTTGGGGAGGCTTGATTTGTCGACCAGAGCGGGATGTAGGACCAGCAGATGGTTGATCTGCCAGTGGTGCACTAGTAGGAGGGGCTGCAGGTGGAGAACTGTCCGTTGTCGGAAACAAGTCAAAATCGTCTATCGCTGGTCTGGCAGGTTGAGAATTGAACACTTTAATATGCATGCGGTTCCTCCTGTATATTCGACCATTTGAACTTTTAATCGTGTAAGACCGCGGTTGTGGTCCAACCTTCAGAATAACTCCAGTACACCATTTGTTGTTCAGACGAAAGATGACATTCTGGTTTTCTTCAAGTGGTTGTAATGGTCGAGCATGCACATCATATTTGTGCTGCCGTTGCTGCCTGTAGATTAGACGCTCTTTTGTACTACTGCAATCATAGTGAGGTGTTTGTTGGGACTAGAGTACGAAGCCGACGACCCATTAAGATCTCTGCTGGGGAGGGTAGGCCGTCCATTGGGGTATTTCTGTACTCCATTAACACAAGATGGGGATCACTATTGTCATGTGCAGCTTTGATGAGGCTGTTTTTGACCGTTTGAACACTTCTTTCCACTTGGCCATTGGAACGTGGAAAACCAGGGCTAGATGGGTTGAAGAAAATGTCCCAATCTTTACAGAATTTGTTGAACTCTGACGAATCAAAAGGTGGTCCATTGTCAGCGACAATTTCTTCGGGTATGCCAAATCGTGCAAAACAAATTTTAAGTGCGTTTATGAGTGATTGTGAGGTAGTGTTATGCATATGTTGCAATTCAATATATTTCGAAAAGTAATCAATTACTAACATGTAGGTCACAGAAGAAAGATGAAAAAAATCAATCGCAACTCTTTGCCATGGTCTGTCGGGTATGGGTCTGTCTAAAAGTGGTTCCTTGGCATTTTGTTTTTGGTGAAGCTGACAAATATTGCAATTAGTTATCATCACTTCAATATCAGAGTTTAAACCTGGCCAATACAGGGACTGTCGGGCAAGATTTTTGCATGAGACGATACCTCTATGACCCATATGCACACGCTGCAGAATTTCTTTACGACAAGCACTTGGTATAACTAGACGTTGACCACGACAGATGAGACCATCTTCAATATGCAATTCAGATTGCAAATTCCAGTAAGGTTTCGCAAGCACACTAACACTCTGCCTGTCTTTAGGCCACCCTTCTTGAATGTATTGCTGCACAGCTTTCATTTCAGGATCATTCTGAGTTGCTTCTCTTAGTTCAGCTATTTTTGATTGAGATGCTTGAACCACAACTGATACCATCAGTTGAGTGTTGTCGATATCATTGGTGATGACTGGATTTGCTGTTAAAGGGGCTCTTGACAAGGCATCAGCTACAGCAAGTTGTTTTCCAGGAACATGCACAAGTGTAAAGCAGTATCTTTGGAGACGTAGAAGTAGTCGCTGGAGTCGAGGCGAGATAGTTTCAAAAGGCTTGTGTATTAAACCTAGCAGAGGTTTTATGATCAGTTTGAATGACAATATTCTGTGCAAAAACATAGTAGTGAAAATGTTCACAGGCATGAACTATTGCAAGGAGTTCTTTTTCAATCTGTGAATATCGTGTTTGAGCATCTGACAGAGTAGCTGAGGTGTAGGCGACTGGTTGATCATTTTGCAGTAGCACACCACCCAGTCCAAATGAGCTGGCATCTACTGAAAGCACAATAGGTTTGTCCTTGTCGAAGAATTTCAACACAGGTGTTGATTGCAGAAGCTGTTTCACACGATCAAAAGACTTCTCAGCTTGAGCATCCCAAATCCAAGAGGCATCATTTCTCAAGAGATTCCTCAAGGTAGATGTTTCTTGAGAGAATTGGGGAACAAATTTCATCAGGTACGTTGCCATACCCAGAAATCTCATCAGCTCTTGCTTGTTGGTTGGAGCAGGAAAGTCAGCTATAGCTCGTACTTTCTTTGGATCAGGCGAAAGTCCAGAGGAGGAGACTATGTGACCCAAATACTGCAGTTCAGGCACAGCAATTTGTAGCTTGTCTTTGTTGATTTTCAACCATTTTGTCGGGCTATTTCAAACACTGTTTTTAGCTTATCATGGTGGTCATTGAGAGTTTCACTATGGATTATTATGTCATCAAAATATGGGTTTATGTCTGCATGATTTTCAAAGAGTGTGTCCATAGCCATCTGAAATACTTCTGGGGCACAGCTCAGGCCAAATGGCATGACCAAGAACCGATACCTTCCAAATGGTGTGATGAAGGTACAAAGGTCTGAGCTTTGGTCATCTAGTTGAATGTGATAGAATGCATTTTTGGCATCAAGAAGAGAAAATATCCTCGAACCTTTCAACTTGGCAAGTAGCTGATCTTGAGATGGGATCTGGTAGTGCTGGCGCTTGATGACCTTGTTTAGATGTCGAGGATCAAGACAGATTCTTATGGAATTATCCTTCTTTGGAACAATGACTACTGGATTCACCCAATCTGTTGGCTTGGTGACTTTCTCGATGATACCATTCTGTTCCATTCGTAAGAGTTCATCTTGGACCTGTTGCTCGAGTGCTAAGGGAATTTTCCTCGGTGCAGCAACCATAGGCGTTGCATCGTCATGAAGAATGATTCTATGGGTCCCTGGAAGTCGACCAACTCCCTCGAAAACATCTTTGTATTCTTCGATTACTTCTTGCAGCTTAGAAGAGGCGATGGCATTTACAGAACAGTTTTTAGGATTGATACGTTGCACAAGTTGTAGGTCAACACATGCAGAAGCACTCAGGACAGGATGCACATCAAGATCAACAATCACAAACTTGAGCTGATTATGATGATCATTAATATCACAGTTCAGGACGCATTCTCCGGAAACCGGCAAAACATCTCCCGAGTATGTGCACACTGTGATCGTAGTTGGCTGAAGCAAGGGTTTGCTGGGTAAACACTCAAATAAAGATTTTGTAAGAACATTAACTTGCGCACCAGTGTCGAGTTTAAAGACAACAGGGTAGTCATTTACTTGGACTTGTTGAAGCCAGTCTCTTTCATTAGATGTTGACAAAGCTCCAATATAGGCAATATTTGAAGTGTCCTGTGTGTTGATAGCTGAGACTCGATGATGTTGCTGCTTGTTGGTTGATTGCTGCTTGGGTTGTCTACACACGCTGGCAAAGTGATTAATCATGGAGCAGTTGTTACAGGTTTTTCCATATGCAGGACATTGACGTGGTTGATGTTGACGGCCACATCTGGAGCATGGACGACGAGAGCTGTGTTGTGTGTGTTTGTTTTGTTGATAGTTGTGCCGCTGGGATGAATGATTTTGCTGACCTTGATGCTGGGTTTGGTTGCTTTTGGGCATCTTTCGATTGCTGTGGTGGATGGCATCCACTTGTGATGCGGTTGGTGGTGCCATGGCAAGAGAATGCATTCTGGATACCTCAGCACTCTTGCCAATTTCCATTGCCTTTGTGAGCGTCAGCTGGGGCTCACGAAGCAATCTTTCTCGCAATGCGTCATCGCGCGTGCCTTGAATGAGGCGATCTTTCACATTTCGCTCATGTGCCGAGCCGAAGTCACACTGATCGGCTTGTAGCTTCAGCTCGGTCACAAAAGCGTCAAAGTTTTGTCCTGGTTTTTGGACTATGTTATTAAACACAAAAGTTGACAGAGTTACGTTTCGATATGGTCTGTAGTGGTCGTCAAATTTGTTAAGGATTTCTTTGATAGTTTTCCCCTGTCCATCGGCAAAAGTGAAAGTCTTGAAGTCTTTGAAAGACGATTTGCCGATTACGCTTAGGAGCAGCGCGATTCTTGTTTCTTCTTCCTCCTTGTTGTACTTGACCGCGGTTTCAAACAGTTCGTAGCTCGATCGCCAGTCCGCCCATGATTCCGCTGGGTTGTCACCCGGAATAAATGGCTCAATATTAAGGAATTTGTGGGCCATGTTCGTTGATGCTGTTTCGATGATAGTTGTTGGAAAAAAAAAAAATATGTAGACGTGTAGTTCTATGAAACTGACACCATATTAAATACGTTGATTAGATGTTTAGATGATTAAGTAAAGAGTAGATGGATTTAGATAATCTTAGACAATTTTAATATGTCATGATTTAAGCATGGTAACATCAACAACAGAGACAGCAGGAGATATACAGTTACGGTTAAGACAAATATATACAGTTACGGTTATGCAAATATTATTAATTTTAATACATAACAGCCAATAGCCTATATTTTTGCATTTAATATTTAATAAATAACATAGATTAAAAAAATTACCTCTACTTGCATCAAAAGCTTTATCTTAAAATAATATTGAATATAATACTTACCCGAAATAAACGAAATTA
Organism: Hylyphantes graminicola; assembly: GCA_023701765.1. Taxonomy (NCBI): domain Eukaryota; kingdom Metazoa; phylum Arthropoda; class Arachnida; order Araneae; family Linyphiidae; genus Hylyphantes; species Hylyphantes graminicola. The sequence goes on from CM043119.1 coordinate 27,233,244, forward strand.
GTCAAAACCTTACTGCGAAAGGAACAAATTTAAAATAATGCTCTTCAGCAAATGAAACGAAATTATATGCATATTATTTTCTACACGAATATATATACATATTTTTCGTTATTTCCGGGAGTTTCCTTTTCCGTTTCCTTATATCGCAGATGGCAAAAAAAAATTTCAATGGGATTGTGAATACCAGGTGTTTCAAAACATTTTTAATTAGAATCATACAAGATCAATTAAACTCAAGGATGAAATGTGAAGTTAAATATTTTATTTAAAACTACTTATATTAGTTTTAACTGTCATATAAAAAATACTGAACTATTTTTTTGCTATGTTTAAAAAGAATTAAATCAAATCGGTGTTTATCAGAAACGTTATCGATTTATTAGTCAACACCGCTGTTATAACCCTTTTCGACCGACCGTCAGATAGCGCTGATTTAAAATTATGAGACTAAATTTGGAGTTTTATCGAAAGAAATGCGTCCAACAGCATCAATGCCAGCAACTCAATAAAAACAAAGTCATTTTTTATACAAATAACGAATAATACAACTCGGCTGCTTCGGTATCGATATTTTTGAAGAGCTTGAACATTCTCTTTACTACCCGCACGATCGTGCGAGCCCGGTCGGAAAGGGATAATCGGAAAAGACAAAGTTAATTTCAATTAAATTTGAGAGAAAAGTGCTAGTATTTATTCGTTTTCTATATTCAAAAAACAATTTGAATTTACAAAAATAAAGTAGCCTTTTTGGATAAGTTTTAAAACTTAGTTGGCTAATTTGAGGAAAATTGCTTCAAACATTTCGTATTTTTGTACACTTTTTCAGAATAATTATGTTTCACATTGCAAAAAGACTGTTTAGGTTTCATGTCTGGTATAAAAATGTTGACAACTGATATTTCATAAGTATTTCATTTATACACGGTTTTATAAAATTATACATACTAGAGTTCTAAAATGTGTCAACTGCAGTTACTTATCTGCAATTATAATTCAAGTAAATTTCCACAATCAATAGCCTCTTGAGACTTGGGAATCCCCATTCTTAGACATTTTTTTAAAAACTCCCAATAAAAATAATTAACAGGATAATAAGTTTCGAAATTGACCTGGTCCGACAGAAGAACATCCGAAAATCAGTTTTAAGCTTTTGATTACAGGTATCTGTTATTTATATTACAAAATGAAGTTGAACGACATGGGTCACTACGATATAAGAGTTCTTAAAAAACAACTTTAAAATATTTATTTCTTTAAACTTTTCAAAAAGTTATTTTAGTTGTTCATTTGAAACGCACTTTGCATTTTAAAACGATGTTAAAATAAACTGTTATCTATTAGTTATACGGATTTTTTTTTATATCTATAAGCACAAAAATGTGTATTTTAAGAGCTTAAGACGTGTCTCTTAGTAAATATTAACCCTTTCAGTCCCAGTGATGCCATTTGGCATCATCACTTTCAATATTTTTTTCAAATTTTTTTTTGTCCCGTTACGACAGCCAAACACACATCATTCGATTCTTCACACTTTGCTCTATCAGACAATATTTTACTTTAATCTCAATATAAGTCAGAACTACTATTTTTTTTATTTTGAAAATAGTCAACAAGCGTTTCTCTTGAATTTTGATCAGTTCACTTCAGTTCCACATATTTAAAACACAATTTAAACTATTTCGTTTAAAATAATTACTAATTTTTTTTTAAATAATATGGTCAGATACCTTAAAATATATAACTCGAAGTGTTTTTAGGTGACATATATTTTTTTATTTTGTTGTTTTCCACAATTAAAAAATTTTGGCATTGATTCAAAAACCATATAAAAAATTTAAATGAATTTTTTTCTCTTGTGGAATTCGTATATTTGACCTAAAATAAGCTTATTTTGTGAATATCAGATGTTTCTGTAGTGTAGTATTTTTTTGGGACTGAAAGGGTTAAACAAGATTTAAAAAAAATTACTTTGCAAAACATACTTTTAGTATATATCTGTATGAAAAGTATGTTTAGATGAGAATAATATAAATGTTCGATTTTACTGAGGTCTTAAGAGGTTCAACTACATTGTATATAATATTTGAAGTTTACCTTAAAAATTATAGTTTTATTATATAGTAGAGTATAATATATTATTAATATATTATATAGTATAATATATTATAGTATATATATTATTATAGTATAATTATATTTTCCTACAAAAATTTCACCAGTGCGGAAACGAATTAGGCCATTAGATATTTACTAATGATATTTTTGATTGTACTAGATATAATTTTAGCTTTTAACACAATTAGAGCTATCAGCAACATCAAAACGTAAATTGGCAAAATGAAAATACAAAATAATATTAGAGAAAAAAAAACTATACAACTTAAAATACACTTGTTAAACTAACATCAAATAAAAATCTTTATTTTTTTTCTGCCTTTGATAACTCACACATTGGATACATGTCCATAGATACTTTTCCAAAAACATTAAACATAAGTCATTCAAATGAAAATGCTCAATAATAATTGGGAAAAAATAAAGCAGTGCAGCATTCATGCAGATTTTTCAATAGTAATTGCGAATTCCAGTTATTTACATGTCCTTATTGTCTCAACACATCCATTTCGACACTTTGCAAAAGGTGACAATCCACGAAATGCTACGGGGCAATTGTCGCCTTTCTCTAAAGAAATAAATGGGGGCTGGGGATCCCAGTCGGTTAAGCACTCGCTTAGCATGCGGAAGGTCCCAGGTTCGGGTCCGGGCATCGCCAAAATAGCTGCCGACCTATAAACGGCCCGTGCAGCCAAAAATGTCCGACGAATAATACCCCGTGTAAGGGAGTGCACGTTAAATATCCTTCAAAGTCCTAACGCTGCGTACGATGTCGCCCTTAACGGTTGCGTTGGGTGCCTATTCAGGTGTGGCTCGTCACCTGACTGTGGTTCTAAAATACGATGCCCGTCGCCAATAGCCCTCGTGTAGCTCTAGTGCGACGATAATTCAAACCAAACCAAACTAAAGAAAGAAATATTACAAATTAACTTACGATTGAGTACAATTACACACATATAATTTTCGAGTGATGATACTACTGTTCAGTCAAAGGTGTGACTAGGTACGCATTGCTCAAATGTTTGATTTATGAAACAATCGCTAAAGTAAAAGGGTTATTAACAAATTTTCCTACCACAGATTAGTCCATTGAGTTGCACTAGATATCCGTTCATTTGCATATACGCATGCTTATACCAGTTATTTTAGCTCTTCAAAATAGGCATCAAAGTTTTGATGTAAGGGAGAACGGAAATCGAAATTGACCTAAAAACCAATTTTAATTTTATTATAGTGCATAATAATTTCTGAAAGAACTTTAAATTAGGGGGCACACTCTCTGCTCGCTATCATTCGCCGAGGAACAGCTCGCTCAATTAAATTTGGATTGGTTCGCTATCCTGGCTCGCGTCTTTAGTATCCTTTTAAAATAAAATAATTACAAATTAATGCCCTTAAAATATTCTTTAATGTGATGTATCCAAACATTTTTGGTTGATTTTACTTGGAATAACCTATATGTACATTATGTTATTGAAATTTATGTTTGAAAGAAAAAGTTGTTTAATAGATCGCAGTAATTATTTTATTTTAAAAGGATACTATAGGCTACTAAACCTAAAGGAGCATGTCCGGCAATTTTTTGACAAATCTGGTACATTAAAAATATTCTAAATATTTTAATAAATTAATGTAATTAATGCAATTGAAATTACTAACTAATGCAATTGAAATTACTAACTAATGCAATTGAAATTACTAACTAATGCAATTGGTTGGTGCCTAATTCTCTATTAAATTACTTATGTTATGCTTGAATAGTCTTTGCCATCTCAATGGCAATAAATGAATAAAGATAATCTGTATGGGGTACTTTAAGAGATGAAGGCGTGTGGTGCGACTGCAAGGCAGTCGAAAGCATGATAAGGTATAAGTTCTTCTTTGTTACATTTAGTTGCCGCACTTTTGATATTATCTGGTTCCATCCACCGAGATTTTCTTGTTTTTCTGATGTTTCATCCTGAGTCTGATGAGAGTGGTGACTGTCTTCCTGTTGAGGTCAAAAGCATAGATGTTTGATAGTGGGCTTTGGTTTTAAAGGGGGTGAGAAGTATTGGTCATGCTAAAGCATTTGCGTCTGCCAGCGAAGTTTCTGTTGTATTTTGATTGAGATTCCTAGCATTTTTAGAAAAAGAATCAGCAATTTCATTGAATTCAAGGTTCACATGTTTGGGGATCCACTGAAAGAAGCATTTTTTTTTCTGGAGATGTAGAAGTTGTCCCAGTTGTTCTAGTATATTTAAAATTAGGCGTGGAGTACCCGTGTATTGTGAAAATGGTGGAACCATCAAGCTGCGAAAGTGACCATCAGTTCACCCATAAAATAAGACACGATTTTAATGTAATTAGTACAGATAAAAATGTTATTGATTGAAATAATGCAATTTTTGAAGTTTTGCAAACGTACAAAACAATTATTATTGATACAATTGATATATTTTGTTGCACTATTAATACAACTAATTCAAACAAGAATTAGTTTGCATTTACCAGTTTATTGAGGTAGTTTGATTATAAAATAGTTCATTTTTTAAGTTGATGTTTTAATTGAATACTTAACTTCGCTTAATTTTGAAAAATGTAATTGCCCAAATGTTTTTTTTTTTAATTTAGAACTCTTTAAACCAATCAGTTTATGTCTAACTTCCTAATCCATTTCTTGCGGACCAAGTAGAGTCTGAAGAAAGCTTGAACATATCTTTTTAGAAGTGGACGAATAAAGATCATCGAAATGTAATTTAATAAACCTTTAGAAATAAATATAAAAACTAACTTATATCTTAAGTGCTTAGGAAAGGAAGGCAAACATTTTTTAACCAGATGTTTTCATGACTGTCACCTAATTTCTTGTAACGTAAATGAAAAAAAAAACTTTTAGAAAAATTTGAGGCTCTTTATGAAGTACTCAATTCAATTGTAAGTTGTATTATCTATATGTAGTTGCTCGTATGGAAAGGATAAGATCATTGGACATTTCCCAAAGGAAATGTTATTTGCTGATGCTATACATACTACAAAGGACATACAGCATTTCCTAAAGGAAAGATATAGTTGTTTAGATAGTTAATTTTTGCAATAAAAACAATGACATACTTGTTCAGCAACCTTTTTACATAACTTGTCACAATGAAAATACAAAATAATATTTGGGAAAGAAATAGAGCTGTAGCATAAGTTTTAGCTGCAATTTATTCATTGCAACATACCAGCTACATTTACTTCTTCATGCAGATTCCTTAATAGTAATCTCAAATTCCAGTTATCTGCATGTCTTTGTCTCATAATCACATCCATTTCGACATTTTGTAGTTGGTGGAGGTCCACCATTAAAAATCAGTATGGGGCACTTGTCACCTTTCTCTAAAGAAAGAAATATCAAAAATTACGATTGAGAACAATTACACATATAATTTATCAAGTAATGAAAATATGGTTGAGTCAGAGTTATGAACAGGTACGAATTTATCACTGTTTAATTTATGATCCAATGGCCAAAGTAAAAGGATTGTTTACAACTTTGCCCACCACAGCGTACTATATAATAGGGTAACTTGACTGTATTTCTAAAATACCTTCCAATGTTATTTAAATTATATTTGAACGTCAAAAATATCTAATGCAAATATAAATTAAACAAAAAATATATAAATCATTAAATAAAACATTTAAAAAGGCATTTTTTCACGTGATCACAAACAAGTCGGTTTGGCTGACGACACTGGTAACTATAAACAAACCGGCGGCGTGATGTTTTTTTTAATTTTCTGATTAAATTTGATTTAATCTAGTTTACTATTAAAATAATAAATATTGAGAAAATGTAGGGCGGTTTTACAGAAGCAGGTATTTCAAATGTGACTAAAATCGATTCCAATGTGGTGTTTCAAAGTTTGTTTATAGTCACTGGACATCACAGATACCACGTGACAACCATGAAGCATTTTCGGGAGTGATTTTTCGTCCTAATTTTAAAATTAATTTTTCTGCCTTTTTATGGGGTACTGATGAACCCGGTGTTGCACGGGTACGAAAAAAGAAGAAGCACCAAAAGGATCCAAGCATTTGTATCATACTACCGTTTAATCTGTTATAGTATAATAAACTTATGTTACTTTTCCCCTTCGTTATGAAGTACAGAATCCCGTTACTTACATTACCTTAAAAATTCATAATTTAAAAATGCTGTAAAATTAGCAGGCAATGCTTTAGTAATTTCCCAAATAAAAACATTTTAGCTCAATTGGCGTGTTTGAAAAATTTGGCGAGGAAAATATACAGCCACCAACACACTCTTTCAGCTCTAAATAGCTCTCTCGCTAATAAAGCTCAGCTCCTCTCGATGTAATGTGTGTGAAAAAAGTCATTTGAGCACAGAGCGAGAGAGAGAGGATTTTTTGTAATAACTTGGTGAGTTTGACAAGTATCTACGGAGATGAAAAAGGTAGCAGGACATAAAAACCCTAATGGTGCATCTGTATTTGCGATGGCCTTCATAAAACAACATAGTTCAGTATAAGCTTAACTATGCTTTTAAATAATTAATTAAAATCATATATATAGGACAAAAAATAAATGATAGCATGATGAAACTGTAGTAGCATGTATAGTAGCAGTATTACGAATGGAAACTGTAGTAGCAGTATTACGCCACTTGAGACAGATCAATTATTTTTTTTAATTATTAATTTAGTTTCTGAAGGCAATTAACGAATATTAAACAAATTAAACATTTTCAATTTCAATTATTTTTCTATATTTATCTTCTATCTAATTTTATAAAAGTTTAATTTAAATTTTTCTGCCCCATGGCATCACGAAAGGGAAAAAAAAATGATCGGATTTGAGCGAAAGTGGTGTATTTTTTCCATAAAGGGGCACATAAAAACGTTAGTAAACGATTGAAGGAATGGTCGAATTCGAAAAATTATTAGCCTATGTTGGTTCCGGAGAAAAGATGAATTTTTGTTCCAAATTTCGTGACAATCTGTTGCGTGGTTCTTTAGATTTCGCGTCTTATACAGACAAACAAACAGAAGTCGCCTTTTATGTATATAGATTAATGAATGAAATTACAGGAGGGAAATATGGCACTATTATACTACGAAAAAGTTCAAAGAGTTTTAAATCAAAGTTTTAAAAAAAGTTTTCGGCAGCTTGACTGAATAATATATTAGAGATTTATATTGGATCTTCAAGAGAAGCATACAAAGCTAGATTTATTCGTGCAAGCGGTGTAGCGTTACTCCCTAAATTCGGTATAACATTACTCTTACTCATGAATTCAGACCGGGCATGATTGCCTTGCAGAACACCGAAAGAAAATATTTATCCTTGCGACAGATGCGTGCCAAATCTGCGGAGAGGGCACTATGAATGCTGAGCATCTTCTCCTTTGCCCCGGCCTTGATCAAGCATCCCAGAACCGCGGAGGCATATGTAAACTCTACTGGAACACAAGGGACCCTAATGAACTAGTGAGACTTTTAAAGATATCATTTTGTTTGGGGTTCAGCACTTGTTTTCTCTATGGTTTCATATTTCAGTTGTTACTGTTAAGATGCAAGACTAATTGTTCTTTTTTTTTGCATATTTCTCTTGTTAATGTTTTTGTTATACTTATTTGTCTTACTACCTTTTGTCACGTGAGTTGCCTGAATTATTTATGGATTAAATTTCCTAATAAATGTCATATGTAACAACAACAACATTACTCCAAGAAGCTAGAGTAACGTTACCATCAAGGTTTAATGGAGAACTTTTTATTACAACCACCTTTAAACCAAAGCTATATGCGAAGAGATTGTTCGAAGTTCAATTATTATTCTAACTTACCGAGGAGGGTTACACAGGCTGGGCAACACCCACAAAATGTTCCGTAATGATTAAGTTCTTGATTAGGACCGCATGACACATCTTCGCATTGTATGTTGTCACAGTAATCTTCAGGGCAAACAAACAGCGAACTAACTGTTAATGCAGCAGTCAATAAAAGAAACACTTCCAACTGCATTGTGATTTATTTAAATGATATGTAGCTGTACTGAAATAAAAAAAATATTATTTAAACAAGTTAAAAATTTTGTTAATGAAGTAATATAGATATGTGTACGATGTCGCCCTTAACGGTTGCGTTGGGTGCCTACCAAAATATGACGCCCGTCGCTAATAGCCCTCTAGTAGCTCTTGTGCGACGATAATTCAAACTAAACTAAATATAGATATTTTTATTCATAATGAGTTAAATATATTATGATAAAAGTTTATTTAAAAAAGGGGAGGAAATTAATTTGTCAATGTTTATGGGTAATTGTTAAAATAATTTTTTTTTAACTTTTCAAATTTGTTAGAAAAAAACTTAATTTATTCAGAGAAATATTGCAGGTATTTTTTTTCTTTTCGATGCATTAAAATATACAATAGTGATAAAACATAATTTTTGTTTCAAAATTGGTTTTTTTTTTTTTGGCATTTGTTATATTTAACCTTAAAGTCAGTAGTTAACAGTGCTACAAATGCAAAACGTAATCTATATGAAACTAATAGTACGGTAAGATTTTAACTTAGAAAAAAAATTATAGCAAACTCTTTTGCTTAAAGTTTATATATTTAAGTAGACACGTATAAAATGCTTACTTACTTATATGTGTCGAATTTTTTACCGTTATTGTATCTCAAGCACTTCAGGCCAGTCTTTTATAACTTTTGAATCAACTGCACAATCATTATTGCAAAACTTTGTAATTTCCCTTTTTGATTGAAAGCGTTGGTATATGCCATAAAAAATGTCATTTGAAATGAAGAAAGTGGGAAGTGAAAATTGAGAAGAATTTAATAAAATAAATAAAATATAGAGAAAAAAATAAGAATAAAAAAAATAAATAAATTAAAAAAATGAAAATAAGAAAGAAAAAGAAAATAATATTTCATAACTTAAAAGAAGTAAGAAAAAAAAAAAAAAAAAAAAAAAAAGAAGAAAAAAATGAAAAATAAAAAAAATGAAGGTAAAAAATTAGAAAGTATAAAAAAAGATAAAAATAAAAAAGAAAAAAGATAAGAAAAAATGTGAGAAAAAAGAGAAGAATAAAAGTATTTAGAATAGAATATAATGAAGAGAATTGGAAGACAAGTAAATTATAATGAATAATAGAAAAAATGAATAAGAAATAATAAAAAGAAAAAGAAATTAAGGAAATCAGGAATAAAAAAGAGAAAATGATAAATTATAAAAAATGAAAAAAAAATTTTAGAGAAAAAGAAAAATAATAAAGGAAAAAAAAATAAAAATAAACAGAAAATAAGAAGAAAAATTTGAAAATAATGAAAAACTTTCAGTTTTTAATACAAAAATTAAAATAACGAGAGAATATTAGAAAAAAAATAAAAAAGGGAAAAATAATAAAAAAATAGAAAATAATAAAAAATTGTAAGAAAGAAAAAAAAAGTAATAAAAAGAATAATAAAAAAAATAAAAAAAAAAAAGAAAAACAAATAAATAAAAGAATAAGTAATGAACGGAATTAAGATTAAAATAATAAAAAATGTACAAAATGAATAAAAAAGAAAAAAAAAGAGAATAATAATTATTTTAAAAAAGAAAAATAAAAATTTGCATAAAGAAAAAGAAAAAAAAGAATAAGAAAAAAGAAAAAATAAATAAATGAATTTCAGAAAAAAAAAAGTAAAAAATAAGATGAAAAAATGAAATAAATTAGGAAAATTTAATGAAAATTATTTATAATAAAAAAAATAATTATAGAAAATTTCATGAGAATCAAGAAAAATATTTCAGAGAAAAAAAATAAAGAAAATGCAAAAAAAGAAGAATTAAATAAAATAATGAAAATTTAAAAATGTGAAACGGAAAAAAAAAAGAAATATATAATAGAAAAAATAAATTATTTAATAGAAATGAATATATGAAAATAAAAAGAAATAAAATTGAAATGAATAAATAATTAGAATAAAGAAAAAAAAAAGAGTAGATAAATGAAAGAGATTTTAAGTAGAACAAGTTAATAGAAAGAAAGAAATAAAAAATAAGATTATAAATGAAATAGAAAATTGAAGCAAAAATTGAAAAAAATAAAAATGAAAGATAATTGAATGTAATATCCAGTATTAAAAAGAATAAAAAAGAATGAAAAAAATGAAATGCAAGGAAATAAAACGAATAATAAAAATAAGAAAGATAAATTAAATAATATATATAAATTAAATTTCGAGTTTATAACGTCGCCGTCGTTTCGTTTTTGGTACAAACATATTTCAAAAGTTCTAAACACGACATATCAGTAATGAGTCATAATGTTTCTAGAATTTAATGTGATTTCATGTTTAAAAATTAGTTCTGTAAAAGATTTCTGTTTTAAGATTTCCTCAAGTAAAAAGCTTTTGCAAAATACTTTTATTTTGCAGCATCATGACAGTTTACGTTTTTGATTTTTTACTACATTCTTTGAATAAGCATTTTACAGAATGCGTTGTTGCGTGAACTTCGTGAAGATAACGCGAATTATCGCTTTTGATCACCGAAGGAAATAGAATGGACCTTAAGCAAGTCAGAATGTAATAAGCTGTCTGAGTAATTAAATACTATGTATTGTATGGCGTACATTATGCATTGTTATAGCTGATTTAAAAGAAACTGTTTTATTAAATTTTTATTCACACATTTTTGATCATTTCCCTTGTCGGACATATGCTAAAAAGCTGTAAAAATGTAAATACTCCCCACATATTAAACGCACAATATAGGAAACTACTAATATAGGAAAGTTTATTCGTCTGTACTGTTTGATAAAAAAGATTAAATACAAAATTATACTATATTAC
>CM043119.1:27249190-27253060 GCA_023701765.1 Hylyphantes graminicola
AGGGAAAAAGGTAAAAAAGGAGAAAACTTGATTGACAAAATCGAGAGTTGGCCACCTCTCGACCAAGGAAAACAAGTTCAAAGGTTGATTGGAAGGAGTTAGTGAAAAGGAGAAAATAAAAGTAAACATCTAATTGGTCAACCGAAGAAAATATCGTACAATGAGGTAACATTAAATGTGAAAACATTTAAAAAATAACCCACAAATAAAAATTATTTAAAATTAAGCATGTGTTCAATGGCAAATTAACCTAAACAATCTACAAAGTATGACAGAAGAAAAGTAAGCATGAAAAAATAGCAATAAAAAATTTGAAATGGGTAATATATACAAACTGAAACCAATTATTAATTGAAATATTTATAAATTGAAATAATAAATTGAAAAATTTTAATTTATGAGAAATAAAATTTTAAAAAAATTACCGAGTATAAATTGATCAAGAGTAAATGTTTGTGTGACGGTTTGCAGTAAAAATTAATACGTAATGAAGAAATTAACAATGCAAGTTAATGCAGTGTTCTGAAGGGACAAATATAAACATGCTTCACTTTTTGTAGAAAAAGAAAAAAATGATTTGGTTGATGAGTGTTTTAATTGTTTACTGTTCCATTATTTTTTCCGCTGCCGCTCCCGCCCACTTGAAGAAATAAATACAAGAAATAAAGCATGCTATAGTTTGTTTTGACTAATAAAAATCAGTGAAAATTTTCGATAAATTCTGTACGCATTGACAAAAGCACTCTGTTTAGTTAAGCAAACTAGTGTGTGTGTAAGCAATAGCAAGTAATGAGACTTTTAGCATATCTAGGGGAATTAGTCATGTAAATTGAAGAATCACAATGACGATGAATGTCACGATAAAAATGAGGAGGCAACAGTTTTTAGTACAGAAATGGCACAAAGTTGTAGAGATGAGAAGTAACAGTTTCCAGCAAAAAGATACTCCAGGTCCAGCATACGGCAAAGGCGGAGAGGCCACACCCAGGAAAGGAATTCAGCTTTCAGCAGGCATCGAAGATGGAACCAGGAACTTATGAACTTTGAAGAGATGAGCGAAGCCGAGGTCATCATCCAAGTTGCAGCCAACGACGAAAAGTTTTATTGAATTGTAATTAGTCCAATACAGCAGCCGAATAAGTATTTGAATATATGTTTATAGTGTGCTTGGCAAATTTTGAAATTTTATATTTTGATTGGGATTTCGCACATTGCAGGTAATTTATAAATCCTAAAAACCGTCTAATGTAAATAGAATAACATCTACTTCATATTCTTTTAAAAATTAACTTCAGAAAGGGAAGGTAGATTCGGACGTTCCAAAGATGATTTTATTATTTCATATTGAATATTTAAAGTTAATTAAAAATGCAAGCCTTTACGGCTATAGAGAGGGCCGAGAGGCCAGCCAAAGCACACAGCCGTCACATGTTGGAGTCTGATTAGAAAGTTGCGTAACATCTGATTGTATTATTATTCTTCATCTCTTCGATGACCAATCAGAAATTCGAAAATTTGTTATGGGAAAGTGTGAAAAGGTTAAGTTTAAAATGTGATGACTAAACAGTTTCTGTGGGAACGGTATACTTTTGCTTATTCGATACGCTGTTGTTGGGATGTTAAAGTTAGTTGGATTTGTTAAAGTATTCTAAGTGATAATTAAGGATACATGAAAAGGTAATTAAAGTTTGAAGTTTAAATGAGGATAAAAAAATATGAGTTTTTGAGAGGGTTAAGTCAATATATGTCAATATAAATGGTCCACTTTTGCATTCCAATTGCTTTATCAAACTAATTTGATTTAATATGCGATTTTTCATGATGCATCATCCTAGATTAATTCATAGTGTTGTAAATGTCATAATTTACACACAACATCTGAAGAAAACATAATCAATTAAATTTCAATATTTAAATTAATTAAAAGTTTAAATGAAATGTCCATTCCCCTGTCTGTCCCCTACAATCATACTGCAAAACTTTAACAAAATATTAAACCCCAATTTGCTCTTAAATTCAGTAAACTAATTTTTTTTATTTATTATCCAAGGTTTTTGAAGAAACTTTTTCTGTTAATTAAAAATCCTAGCACTCATTCCATTGTTTAATAAAAAAAATTTCAATGACCCTGGTCATTTGTGTCATTCCCCTGTCATCAGTTGAAAGCTGACCTTTTAACTACTAGATGGTCAGTGCTGATCCAATTACAACTGTGAGTGAGAGCAATAAATCAGAAGTAAGCCATTGTGCTGCATGTTTCAGTTGTTGACAACATTCTGCTACTGAAAAACCAATTAAAACTTCCAAATTATCATGCGAGTATTTATTATTATGTGTCATTTCCCCTGTCTTTACCTTGCACTTCTTAAATGTATTCCTTAACATTATATTTATGGCTAACATTGGTAGCAATTCTTACATGCCTTATATACTGGTGTATAGATTTTAGGCTTAATGTGCTTCAAACACGTGGAGCTAGGAGAAATAAATAAGTTCTTTTTTTGTCATTCCCCTGTGGTCATTCCCCTGTCTTATGTGAATGACAGGGGAAAGACCACCATAACACAGGGAAATGACATTAATGTATAAAGTAGCTTTGACAATATGTCAAAACTAATGATTTATTAGTTTTATTAGTTTACTTATAGTATTACTATTGGTCAGACTGTTACAAGTCTTGAAGCTGATTTACCCTAAAATTACAGGGAACATATTAGCAACTCAAATTTCACACAGCATAATGAATTGAAGCAACTAAAAATCAACGATGAAATTGAAACGAAATTTTAATTCATGTTGATTTTAGTGAGGAATTATGCGTGCAAGTATGCTAACAAAATTCAGGCCATCCAATTTTGTAGGGGGACAACAAATCACTCTTCATACTGGTGTGCTAATATTGGAAGGATGAGAAATGATGTGATTAAACCTGAATCATTTTGTAACCCCTTTCTGATTCCTTCAGAGGACACGATGCTGCTGCTATTTGGGCACACTTACACTAAATACACCCTGTTAATCCAAATCACTTGAAAGCACATCCTAATGGTAGACACCATTCCAATGGGAATGAGCGACAGTCCGTCCAAATCAGTAATAGGGAATAAAACAATGTTCTACATAATCAGCACTGTTCTAAAAGGAAGAATTTTCCACGCAGAAAAAAGGGTGACTGGAATTATAACCGAAGCAGGACATTGGAAAAGGAGCACCTGATGGGATTGGTGGGAGTATTAAAACGAACTGCGGACAGAATTAGTGGCTCAAGGCACAGAATTTACGCCAACCTACCACACCTTATTTGAGGCACAACATGAAAGAAGTGGTTTGGTGTGAAAATAACTGCTGTTACAAAAGGATGAGATATTAAAATATGATGGGCTTATTGGATGGGAAATCAATCTATCCATTCAAAGGTTACTGCCAAAGGTTCACCAAGTAACCTGGTCTGAAGAAGCACAAAAACACCAGTTACAGAAAGCTGAGTTGTTTCGATTGTAGGTCCAGGCAAGTGTTGTTTAGCCATTATTGTAATTAAGCCAGCAACCAAGCGAAGCCAATATCAAGGGGCACTCCAAGAAATCAACACCCTCCTCAGTACTAGTGATCATTATACAAATAAAATACTAACACTGGAAAGTTGGAAAATCTTATACAGATCGGTGATTGGGTTGTTTGTGATCTAACGCACAGATCATCCTTATCCTAGGTGAAATAACCAACATTGTGGGAAATGAATTATGTAAATTTAAAGCAATGGAACATACAGGGAAGGGGAGTGTTCAAGTGGCCAATCAAGAAATGATGTAAAGCATGTATCATCAACGAAGACATAAAATCAAATAATTTCTGCACCATTACCATGTAAAA